>JAZHYW010037187.1:0-14147 GCA_037355805.1 Ixodes ricinus
TAATAATATAATAATATAATCGTTTATTTTCACTCCAAAGGAGTGTGGAGAGCAGGGAAAAAAGCTGCAGTTGCAGCTTGACAGGCCCCTGCCCCCAACACTTGACATCGGGTACAGTATAAAATTCAAACTAAATAATCAACTCAAAGCATAGCAGAACATTTAAAGACTAACTAACGAAGAGGCGAATAACAATAGAGACATAAACGCACAAAATATATACTGGGTCAAGTAATAATAAAGTAACAATAATGCAAATATTATAACTGGTGAATCAGCATAAATAACACACTATACATGCAGCACGCCATACATACACGCATACATACATACATACATGCTTACATACCTAGTCAAGTAAAACTTAAGGTGATGAAATTGCAGACATCATGATGCACAAAAAAACCATACATACATACTATACAACAAGGTCACATAAAAAATATTACAGCGAGAAACCATATAAGCATAAAGAAAGACTGGAAAACGTCGCATCAGTAAGATATGAAATGTGACTTCAGAGACTGTTTCGTTGATGTTTCGGGTGTAATGTTTTGTTTTGCGAGGTTGTTAAGGAGAACAGGCAAGGTATGAAGTATAGATTGATGTCCATACGAGGTTCTGACGGTTGGCACTTTCCATATTTCGGGCTGTCTGATATTATACGATGATATGTGTTTAATTAGATTAAATAATTGTAGTAGTGGCGCGTTGTTTATTGTTACTGCATTTTTATAAAGAGAAACTAGTCTGAAATCATGCATTTTGAACACATTTATAATATTTAATTCATTAAAATACTTACGAGTTGATGTAAACCATGGAACGTTAGTTATAATACGTAGAGCCCTTTTTTGTGCGACGAGTAACTTCAGCATGTTCTGATTTGTAGTTGTTCCCCATATGACATGACAGTAAGTGAGAGTCGGCAGAAACAAAGAATTATATAGGAGTTTTTTGTGTTTTGTGGCAAAATATGTCTATGTTTATTCATCAAGCCATTAAGTTTGTTTAATTTCATGCCTATGAAATAGGCCTATAGTTGGAGAGATTATTTATATCACCTCCTTTATGAATCACGGTTACTTTAGCGGTTTGCATTCGTAAAGGAAACGTACCTGTTTCTAACACTAGGTTAAATATGTGTGCGAGTATAGGGGCAAGTAAATCTAGTACGTATTTTATTGGCTTTATTTGTAAATCATCTATGTCACGAGATTTACTGTTTTTTAAGCTAAGAAAGGTATTGACAACCTCGTTTTCGCTTGTGGGAAAAGAGAATAAGGAGTCCCTTACACGAGCATGAGTGGTTATGTAATTTCCTGTCAACACAGTACCGCTAGTGGGGACCAAACTCACAAAGTAGTTATTAAAAGCACTGGCTAAACTCTCCCCAACGTAGTCTGTTCCATTCAGAGTTATTTTTTGGATGGTCGACTCAGCAACTGGGTGCAAAACGTTTCTGAGTCTCTTCCACAAAATATCTCCCTGTATAGTTTCGTTAAACTGTTTATGATAGTAGTTCTTTTTTGCATGTTTTAACTGTGAATTTAATTTATTTCTGTAACGTTTATAATTTTCCAATGATTTTATGTCCTTAGTTCTAACAAAAGTGCCGAATATCTTGTTTTTGATATTTATTTTTTGCAGTAATTCCGCGGTAATCCACGGCTTACGGGATTTTTTATTTTTCTTTAGTGTTTTGTACGGAAACTTTAGCTTATATATTTCGACAATGTTATCAATGAACTTGTTATCTGCTGTGTCCACAGCGTCCTCATTTGAAACGTAGTTCCAGTCAACGCAACGAATATCTTCACGGAACTTATCTAGTGTAAAAGTAGTGATTAGTTGAAAAGAGGGACATATTTCTGGTTTGTGTTGTTTCCTAACAATTTTGGTAGAAGACAAAAAAATTGGAAAGTGATCACTAATGTCAGCAAGTATTACACCAGCGGTTACATGCGCCACATCACGATTTGTGATGAAAAGATCTATTGTTGTGGAGGAAGAGCATGTAACACGTGTCGGTAGACTAATGACGTTGTGAACAGAATATGCTTCTAACAAATTTATTAATTCTGCTCGTGAAGCTGAAGGGGTCAATACATCAATATTAAAATCACCACCTACATATAACATATATTTATTAACAGAGGCGAAATCAACCAGAGTTTCAAAAAAGGTTATAAATCTGGAAAAACAGGCATCCGGCGGACGATAAACAACACAATAGATGTTTGACTCATTTTGTATTGTAAGTAACTCGTAATCCACAGTTAGTACTGTAAATTGCGGTATCAACACCGAATTTGTAGGAAACTGAACTTGTAAAGAAACTCCACCCCCTCTCTTATCTGTACGATTTAAAGCGAAATGTTGATAATGAGGGAGGGTGAAATAGGATGATTCTTCATTGTACCATGTTTCACTAAACATAATTACATCAAAACTAACACCAACATTATTAAACAGCAGTTCAAGATCTTCAGTTTTGTTTTTCACTGAGCGAACATTTAAGTGGAACAAATTTAGGTTATCTTTTTGGTTAATTTATGCACATCAGCAGGGTCAACGTATGTGCTAGGCATTTTGGGTTTTCCATTTGTTGTCTTATTTTTAGGCGTTTACAATCTTTGCCACATCATCGCTAGTTTGTATCTTGACAACAACAATCTTCTCAACATATGCGTTTACATATATATTTTAGCTGATCTCCATACGTGTGATGATTTTCATCACACAGTACCATGTACTCGAACGAAAAGATAATTCGTTTTTATGTACCTGACAAGTTTGTCTAGACCTTCTATTGTCCCAATAACTTCAAGATCAAAGTAATAACACTATGCAAACGATTCAAACTGTTGCAGACGGCATAATTCAGTCATTCATCCCGCATTTCTCGTCTGCAACAGGCATCTCGAGACCTCTTGAGGACCAGAAGCTGCCGTCGCCAATATATTTGAAACAGGCGATTCTCGGCCAACTAATTCTATTGTGGCCGGTGTGAAATAAAGGCTTCCTTGATGTATTCTTTTTTTTTTTTTACTTTTAAAGTTTATGCTCAATTTGTGAAGGATGGTTCGTTAAGATGGAAATCCAGTCCCATGTGTTCGTCCGTAGCAATGTTCTTAGCAACGGTTTGTTTGAGCAGTAGTGTCAAACTTAGGAAGTCAATGCGGAGAGCATGTTCGTCTGCTTTTTTTTTTTGCAGGGGCTGTGGTGACGTCAAAACGCCGAGCTCTGATTGGCTCTGATTAAAGTATAGTGGGTAGACCTCAAGGGAACTTGCTTTGAGCTCTACCCACTATCCCCCAATCAAAGCCAGTAAGTGGTCGGCGCTCTGACGTCACCAGAACCCCTGCAAAAGAATCAGACGAACTTACGCTGCGCACTGCGACGCTGCCGAACGGCACGAGCCAAGAACGCGCGCCCAGCCCTTTCCCTTTTTGCTTCCGCTCTCTCTGCTATGAAAATAAAACAGTTTGCTTTGTAACTCCGACTCGGCTGGTCGCTGCCTGGGCAGCCTTCACAAACGACTGTCAGGATGACCATTGCTCTCTTTTTTCTTCTGACTAAACGATATCGCACACGATCCGAATGCAGACTCGTATTTACTAATAGACTTCATCCTCCCATAATTATATGGGTCACAGGCCACGCGGCAAAGAACAAAAACAAAAACACTGATGACAAACATCTCGTTCCTTTATCCCCACATTGGTCATTTGGAAGACGAAACGTCCGACTAAAACAACCATAGAAACAGACCTCGACACAGCCACGCTAAAGTATGGAGGCGGCGAAATTGGAAGGAAGGATGGGCTGGGTGTCCGGAAAAAACTATCTTTTACGAGCACAGCGTCTCGGCTGTGCAGAGGCCGTGGCTCAGCCAGCGTTCCAAATGACTCCGGAAATGATAGTGGCATTCGGGAGGGAAGGGACGTCTTCCCTCGCACGCCCATGCCATTGAAACCTCATTCGTGTTTACGCTCCCCCAAAATAAACGTTCGTGTCGTCCCGAGAGCAGCGGTGTGGGAGGATGATTTTCTCGCTCCAAGTTTTCGATTGCCGCTTACTGAGCTTGATAGATTTTCTGTGTCGCTGCCGCTCATCTTGGACCACTCGGTTTTCTTCTGGGTTTTAGTGCAAGTTGCGAGATGTCAAAGCGAATGAACACGGGCGCGCGAATAGAAAGTAGGACGTTCAAGCTTAAATGGGGGTCGTTGCCTGTATTAGAAGTGATTAGGGACCACTTTTAGGAAAAAAATGTCTGTATGTCTCCTTGATCATTAAACTTCGCGAATGTTGAAATAATATACTCGTATACGCTGATGTACTAATTTTTGCAACCTCCTTATTGCCACACTTGGTTTGCAGTCCTCGTGTTGTTGCGTATCCGCCTCTAGTGCCTGGGTGTAAAGCATAATTTGACGTTTCAACTTACTACATTGCCAGTATTGGCTATATTTTATATTTTAATATACCATCGCCTATTATCAATCCGGCAGCAGAACTGATTTCCCATCAAAGGCAGTATCCCAAGTAGCACAACACACCGGGTTTGAAGCGGTGCGGTACCGGTCTGCCGGCATCGTCTCTTCGGGCCGGGACGGGCACCGCCAACGGGGCGAAAAAGGCCCATCCCAAATGCTAGATTCCGGCCAGTACCGGAAACTCGCCAAGGTATCTCTATGGGGATGCCACTGTCATGTCCTGGCATGCCGACACCGGTGTACCGTCAAGAAATGGGAGACACCGGGAAGTTCCCAAGGACGCCGATGTGTTCCCGGGACCGGCCGGATACTGGCATCTGAGACCGTCCATTTTCGACCCGTGTGGCTTTGGCCTGGCATGCCGATACCGGTGTACCGTCAAGAAATGGGAGACACCGGGAAGTTCCTAAGGACGCCGATGTGTTCCCGGGACCGGCCGGATACTGGCATCTGAGACCGTCCATTTTCGACCCGTGTGGCTTTGGCCTGGCATGCCGATACCGGTGTACCGTCAAGAAATGGGAGACACCGGGAAGTTCCCAAGGACGCCGATGTGTTCCCGGGACCGGCCGGATACTGGCATCTGAGACCGTCCATTTTCGACCCGTGTGGCTTTGGCCTGGCATGCCGATACCGGTGTACCGTCAAGAAATGGGAGACACCGGGAAGTTCCAGGACGCCGATGTGTTCCCGGGACCGGCCGGATACTGGCATCTGAGACCGTCCATTTTCGACCCGTGTGGCTTTGGCCTGGCATGCCGATACCGGTGTACCGTCAAGAAATGGGAGACACCGGAAAGTTCCCAAGGACGCCGATGTGTTCCCGGGACCGGCCGGATACTGGCATCTGAGACCGTCCATTTTCGACCCGTGTGGCTTTGGCCTGGCATGCCGACACCGGTGTACCGTCAAGAAATGGGAGACACCGGGAAGTTCCCAAGGACGCCGATGTGTTCCCGGGACCGGCCGGATACTGGCATCTGAGACCGTCCATTTTCGACCCGTGTGGCTTTGGCCTGGCATGCCGATACCGGTGTACCGCCAAGAAATGGGAGACACCGGGAAGTTCCCAAGGACGGCGATGTGTTCCCGGGACCGGCCGGATACTGGCATCTGAGACCGTCCATTTTCGACCCGTGTGGCTTCTGCCTGGCATGCCGATACCGGTGTACCGTCAAGAAATGGGAGACACCGGGAAGTTCCCAAGGACGCCGATGTGTTCCCGGGACCGGCCGGATACTGGCATCTGAGACCGTCCATTTTCGACCCGTGTGGCTTTGGCCTGGCATGCCGATACCGGTGTACCGTCAAGAAATGGGAGACACCGGGAAGTTCCTAAGGACGCCGATGTGTTCCCGGGACCGGCCGGATACTGGCATCTGAGACCGTCCATTTTCGACCCGTGTGGCTTTGGCCTGGCATGCCGATACCGGTGTACCGTCAAGAAATGGGAGACACCGGGAAGTTCCCAAGGACGCCGATGTGTTCCAGGACCGGCCGGATACTGGCATCTGAGACCGTCCATTTTCGACCCGTGTGGCTTTGGCCTGGCATGCCGATACCGGTGTACCGTCAAGAAATGGGAGACACCGGGAAGTTCCCAAGGACGCCGATGTGTTCCCGGGACCGGCCGGATACTGGCATCTGAGACCGTCCATTTTCGACCCGTGTGGCTTTGGCCTGGCATGCCGATACCGGTGTACCGTCAAGAAATGGGAGACACCGGGAAGTTCCCAAGGACGCCGATGTGTTCCCGGGACCGGCCGGATACTGGCATCTGAGGCCGTCCATTTTCGACCCGTGTGGCTTTGGCCTGGCATGCCGATACCGGTGTACCGTCAAGAAATGGGAGACACCGGGAAGTTCCCAAGGACGCCGATGTGTTCCCGGGACCGGCCGGATACTGGCATCTGAGACCGTCCATTTTCGACCCGTGTGGCTTTGGCCTGGCATGCCGATACCGGTGTACCGTCAAGAAATGGAAGACACCGGGAAGTTCCTAAGGACGCCGATGTGTTCCCGGGACCGGCCGGATACTGGCATCTGAGACCGTCCATTTTCGACCCGTGTGGCTTTGGCCTGGCATGCCGATACCGGTGTACCGTCAAGAAATGGGAGACACCGGGAAGTTCCCAAGGACGCCGATGTGTTCCCGGGACCGGCCGGATACTGGCATCTGAGACCGTCCATTTTCGACCCGTGTGGCTTTGGCCTGGCATGCCGATACCGGTGTACCGTCAAGAAATGGGAGACACCGGGAAGTTCCCAAGGACGCCGATGTGTTCCCGGGACCGGCCGGATACTGGCATCTGAGACCGTCCATTTTCGACCCGTGTGGCTTTGGCCTGGCATGCCGATACCGGTGTCCTAGAAAGTTCCCAACACAGGCCAGATTCTGACCTGCGCTGCGTAGTCGCACACCTAGCTGGTAAAACAGCCCTGACACCTCTGTCACCCTATGGAATAAAGAAAGGGATATACAAAATTGTTACCCTGAAGTAGTTGCTTATTGTCATTCGTTGGGGAGCTTCTGCTCGGTTTCAGAGGACGTGCACATCACCAGGTTGGAGCAGAACGGGCTGCATGAAAGCGGCTGTTTGTCTCCAGAAGGTGGAGTCTTCATCAGTCTCTTTGTCCATGCGACCACCAAAGGTATCTGCTAAGCTTCTTCGAAACCAGGTCGATGACGCAATTCAAGAGGTGAGTCCTTAATTACAGTGTCTGCAAAAAGAATTGTCGGATGAGACAATTCAGTTGAATGATAAAGCAAAACAATATCTCCGATACAAGTTGCACACAAGGAACCTGTCACTTATTCTGGAGAAAATACTAGTGTCAAGTGGCTCTTAAAGCCCCTAACATAGGGCCACATTTAACAGTTTGACAGAAAAAAACGCAATGCAGGCGGAGATTCTGGTGTTTTCTGCCATGTTAAAAAGCAAATTGTATTAAAGGACATGGTTTTTTTATGTGAAAAAGCAAAAAGCCCAAACACCTGATATATATCAGCAGCACATATAAAAGCAAAACTTTCCTCATTCACGCCTTATATAAAGTAATTTGAAGGAACCTTTTTCAACAAGTGTTCTGAGCATGCGGAGGCTCACCTCATGTAGCAGCGAAAGCTGCAATTGCAACCAGTGCAGGAGTTGTGCTTCCTCTCTCGCCCCGCCTTCCAGTCATATGGTCCTCTTGTTTTTTTGCTCTACCACTCCCCTCTTAGTGCTTATGTCTTGAGGGTATGTATAAATAATGAATGCAAATATTAATCTTGCCTTACTTCAATCAAAAATTGTCATCTACTCACAGCAAAGCATGAAATGTCTAGAAATATGGTTGAAATGATTTGCAGGAAAAGACCGTACTAAATGAAAAAAATATTATCACAAATGAGAGCCTGAAGTATATGAGGTGGAAGAGCACATTCAAATAGTCAAGCTGCCTAACTCGTCGTTTCGATTTTGAATACACTTAAGAAATAAAAACTTTGCTTTGGTTTTTTCTTTTCTTTAGTTTTGAGGCATGTTCAGATTACAATATTAGAATTTAAGCACTGTGTTTTTCAAGAACATTATAAGCTCATCCCCTGCGCAAAGCAATGCCAGCACCTTCGACGTTTTATAATGTCGCTGTGTTTTCCTTCATGGTTAAAACATTGATACTATCAAAAGAAACTGTTTATTCTTTTAGAAGCGTTGTGCACCCTTATTTCAAACCTGTATCACTTTTTCATGCCTACCGCCATCAAGACCTACCCAGCACAGATTTTTTTCTCTCGCTTTGACCGATTGTTTGTAGACATTATATAGATCTGTTTCGCTTACATGTGTACATACACTTCTCTGCAATGCCTGCAAAAAGACTTTAAAAAAACATCGGGTAGTATTGTGAACAAAAGGTAAGCGCGCAAACGAGCTGGTGGTGGTTAAACATTTCGAAAAAAATAACCCGAGACTGGGACAAAAAGGGACGGACAAACACAAAGTCTCAAAAAGAGACTTTGAGACTATGTTTGTCCGTCCCCTTTTTGTCCCAGTCTCTGGTTTTTTTCGAGATGGATAGTATAGGATGTTTATTCTGGTTCGGCGAGCTGCCCATGGACCGCAAAAGTGAACGCGCATTATGATAGCTTGGGAGAATTGCAATATAAGATGCATTATTTTTTATTTATAAAAAAGTGATGGGCTCTGACGATATTATGTCTCAAATTGGCGTGGAGAATTGCAACAGTGAGAACAAATGAGACTCAAAGATTGGGCATGAGTAAATGGGAAACAAAAAAATAACTTGGCACTTTGAAAACACTAGAAAAAATATTGTACTCCCAATATGCCACAAAAAAGTGTAAAAAATGTAGTTGGGTGCCAATGACGGCCCAATATAAAGGGTATTGGAAGCCCATTGGCACTTCACTTGAAAATATATCCAATCTAATGCCAATGGCTAACCAATATTGAATAACCTTGGAAGCCAATTCACGCTTTATGTGAAATGACATCCAATTTATTCAGTGGGGTGTCAATGACTGCCCAATATTAGACAAAAATGGAAGCCCAATGACACTTCGTGTAGATGGTTGAGCGTGTTGGTTACTAATTTACGATAAGGAAAGGGGGACATTGAAGACAAACAGACAAGACAGGCTGCTGCTGGTATTCAATTTTTCCTATGCGGTGTGGATCGCCTATCAATATCGCCCGATCAGGCAGAGTTCTACTCGCTCCGAGGAAGTCACACAAGGAGCGCTATCTTGGAGAACCACTTTATGAATACACAAGTTGTGTGTGGGATGCTGTGGGAGGCCAAGGCTGCCGTGTGGTCCGGGTCTCTGTTTGGAATCGCTGCCCGGCACCGCCTCTTCCGTTAGTCTCTGCCTTCGGAACAGTCTGTCCTCGCGCACACACCACAAGCTTCGCCCCTTCCTCCTCTTCGCTCACCGCGCTGTCCCTCCGCGTGCCGTGCGGTTCATTGTCCCCCACAGCGGTGCATATTATTTCCCAACATTTGACACATTGGATGCCCATTAGCACTTTATTTGAAATGGTGCCGAATTTATCCAGTTGGGTGCCAATCACAGCACGAAATTGGAAAACATTGGAAGCACATTGGCACTTCATTAGAAATCTTATCCATTTTATATAATGGGCCGCCAATGATTGCCCCACATTTGGCAACATTAGAAACTAATTAAAACTTCACTGAATGTAGTACTCGATTTATCTCAGAATCGCCCAATATACAAAAACATAAGAGCCCGTGGGAACTTTATTGGCAGTGGTATCCAATTTATCCGTTAAAGTGTCAATGAACGCCCAATATTGGGCGACATTGGAAGCTCATTAGCATTACATTGGAAGTGTTTTCCAATTTATTCAATAAGATTTCATTGGATTCCCAATATTAGTGATCGAGTGGAAAAAGTGGGTCAATCATGGCCCTATTTTTTTAAAGACATTCCCAACATTGGTTACAGAGAGGACAGAATGGGGAAAGATGGCCCTCTACTTCCTAGATGTTCCCAATATTGGTCCAATGGCTTGTGCTGCCTGGGTTGTGTGACAAGTACAGGAAACTGCGGGCTGAAGCATGCTGACAAACAAAAAAGCGATCTACAGAAAGACCATGCTTGACGCGCCGTAACAACATGCATTTGTCAGAAAGAAGCAACCATGCAGATACATAAAAATGTTAGGTGGAGACAAGTTTTCGTGTACAATTTCTATTTAAAGTTATTTGCTTTACGAAAGCTTTGAACGCCAACAGTCGCCCGACGGTGGAAGCTTTTTCTGCGGTCTCCATGGGTGAAAGTGCAGAACGCGTCAGTAATGCAAGCCAAATTCACGTTGTGGCATAGTAGACCATCACAAAGTGGGTGAGATTCCTCTGCTGCCCTTTCGGCGGTGAGTCTGGCACTTCTAAATTGCATTATACGGTGTTTTAACGTTGTTTGAAAAAATTAGCTGTTTTCGAAAAGTTGGTTTCATTTCAACCGATGCATACCGGAAATCACTGCTGTTGAAACGTTTCGCCGCAATACTAGTTATAGCCACCAAATATATCGAACAAAACGTGTATTAAAAACGGCCGCCACGAAGCTGTATGGTGGTCCCGATTGAGATAGATCGCTACGAAGCGAGTGCTGATAGAGAGTCCAACGTACGGAACACTTCGGCACGCCTATACTCTGCCTCGTGCCCTGTAATCTTAACTCTTTAGCTAACGTGCAATGAGTTGGATATAAATTATGAAGCAAATTGCGAAACAAATCGAATAACACTCTTTTTTTGTCGCTCTTTTCGGCTCTGTTTACCTTTCTTAAACACTGTATTCGGACGCTGGCTTCTTTCGGGAAGATATTAAATCCGATGGTATTTTGACTAGTGATGTCAGTTCAACACCCTGGCACACAACAGGCGAAGCCACCGATTACAGACCGTGAGTAAACACCCGATTGAAAGTATCGTGTTAACCCGACAATGTCCAAATGCCAGGCGTAGAAAGCGCAATGACTCGGCCGAAAAACTAGGGAGAACTACAGGTAGCAGCATGCACAGCAACAGCGGTGGCGTCGCAAAACTCCTGGTGAGATCGGTTTATTTGGTTAAAAAATTAAATAAAAAATTCAATCTTGGAATTCTTATATCGTTAGACGCAACTTGGGTGGAGAATCTGGAGGTTGCATCTAGCTAAGCCACGCTCCGTGCTTGCACCGTTATTACATCTCATTGACTGGAGAGAATGATTGTTGTGCAAAATGTCAGTTGTAAAATTGTATCTCCGTGCCGTAAGAGTGTTGTAATAGTAAATTGTTTTGTGTTTTTTACAACAAATGATCTAGAAAACGTCATCGTTGTTTTCAAGCTTCCACCCGCCCTTCGCATGCGAGATTACCCTGTGGTTTCAACGAGAGGTTTCGGCTACTTGGTGAAGGACGGATAATATAATCACAAATGGCAAATGTGCGAGCAAATAATAAATATAGATGGTTGAGCGTGTTGGTTTCTAATTTATGATAAGGAAAGAGGAACATTGACGACAAACTTTAAGTCTTCAATGTTCCTCTTTCCTTATCGTAAAATATTAATATATTGTTTTATTTGTTTCTGAATCATTACCGCGTGCATGTGAAGCAGGTGATGTAGAACCCCAGTATAAGGTTGGACAACTAAAAAAAACAAAGGCTGCCCGCTGAGCCAATGAGTTGATTTTATGGCGCCACATTCTTATATACCTGTCCTAAATTCACTGGTGAGTGAATAAAAAAGGGCGTCTCGGTCACATCTACACTCTAAGAAATGTGGAGTGCTAGCTCTCCCGCGAATCACTTTGGGAGAGCCAATCACTGCGTTTCCATACAGGGCGCTCACCAAATTACGGGCTGATAATAGGGAGTTTTAGAGAACCGCTTTTGCACGTCCGATACGGCACGATGTGCCCTCCGGTACGAACTGCGCATGCGCTACCACAGAAGACCCCCATATGTGCAGCTCGTACCGGAGGGCCCATCGTGCCGTATCGGATGCGCAGACACGATTCCCTAAAACTCCCCAATATGTTTAGACCCCAAGAAACGGTACGCACCGTTTCACTGGGCACTATGAGACGCCATGCTCAGTTCCACAGTACAGAATGTATTTTTAGGTTTATGCATAAAATCAGCCTCGAGACTGGCCTGAGCCCCCTCCATTAATTTCAGCAATGGGCTCCCCGAGTGCTTTGCGGGAGGACAGACGCTCCGAATTTCTCAAAGTGCAAAGAAGAAAAGCTTTTGCGTTATTATGATGGAAGCAAAAGTAAGTAGCTTAGCAAAAAGAGAGGGTGCGACAATGCGTGCTGTTTCATCCGCGAGCCGGTGGCAAATCAAAAATCAAACTCGGTAGCCAACGATGAGTTTACCGACATGCATGAACCTACCAGATTGTTCGGAAAAGCGGAAAAAGGGGGGGGGGGGGGGGAGCGAGGCGTAGGAAAATACGGCTGAGTAAATCACGCGCTAGTGTTTAGCCGACTCCAAGAATTGCTTAGCTATAAACCGTGCATATCTGGAACTGGCTAAAGGCTAGCCCGTGAATCATCGACAGGTGTTTACCTGAGCATTACCCCTTGCCCTCCTCTCTCTCCTTGCGTAAATCAGTCACGTAACGTGTATCAAAACGCGCCAATCAAAGTGCTAGATTGAGTTGTTAAATTACTCCAAAAGCTACTCCGAATACCCGACACCCAACACATACGGCTCCCGTCCCGCGGCGGCCATCTTGAACATGTGACAACTTTAAAAAGAAAATGCATTTTTTTTTAAGAAACTTAGATAAAACACGCAATCAAAAACAGCATATAACGAAATATTTTTTTTAGCAATTTACGTCGCTAGACGCAAGTTAGGTATAGAGGGGTGGCTGCAGCCAGCTTGGCCCCGGCCCGTGCTTAAACCGTGCTTACATCTGTCATTAGCTGGAGATATGATTGACGTGGAATATGTTGGTTGGAAAAAGTTGAATCTCCGTGCCGTAATAGCATTTTAATCGTCAATGTTTTTCTTGTTCTTTTTTGTGTGTGTGTTCGAAAAACAAGTAATTTAGATAGAGTAATAGTTGCTTACAAAATATCTCTAACTTACCTTTTTCGCCTTGGATTGAAACGATAATAAAACATGGCTGCCGGCGTCTGCTGAGTACGTG
Source organism: Ixodes ricinus (assembly GCA_037355805.1). Classification (NCBI taxonomy): domain Eukaryota; kingdom Metazoa; phylum Arthropoda; class Arachnida; order Ixodida; family Ixodidae; genus Ixodes; species Ixodes ricinus. Next base: position 13,178 of record JAZHYW010037187.1, read on the forward strand.
CCCAACGAGCCCAGCTCATAGAGCTCGTCTCTATTTGCGAGTGCGAGTCGTTTTGCGTTCAATGAAGTGTTCAGAGAATGATATCCCCAATCGACGTGGTTTGCGACAAAAATTATCATAAGTACGCGCCTTCGGAAGAGCTGTGCGGGTGCTTGTTTACGCAGCGGGGCTGGCCTAAGCCTAGTGTCCCACGTCATCTATGTTGATTGATCTGGCTTGATTTGTTCATTTGCGCGTGTTGATGCTGAATTAAGTTATTGGTTTCTCTAAGAGCAGGCCCCGCTGCCTTGTGAATTTTGCAACCGTCATGATGGCAACCATAGTTTCAATACCGAGAAGAGACCTACACAGGTACGAATTTGCGAGCCATTTGGCATGAGGCGATTGGGCGTTCGGCTCACATCACGTTAGTCTAGCGTATACTCCCGTAATTTCGTTCGAAAGGCAAGTATATCTCACGTTTTGCAGTGCACCTGGCCTGCCAAAGTGAATATTTTTAGGTCACATTAAAACTTCCGACATGTCGCTCACTCATTTGGTTCGTGGATGCCACGCGAAAACAATAACAAGAATATACAATCTGAAATGACTGCATCATATATATTTTGTTGCTTTCTTTAGTCCTCTCGGTCGCTTTCTACCGCACATTGACAGAGGCTGAAAGACGCTTGTATCGGACCTTCGCTCGCGCATGATGAAACCCTAGAACGCAGCTTTTATGGTCGAGTGTTGCGAGCGTTAGGTATTTTTTAAACCGGGGCGGAATAGCAGACGGACGAACACGAAAATGAACACCGACGCCCAGGTTTCATGTGCGCGTATTATAGGAATCGCAGACGACTATAGACGATGGTAAAATAGCAGACGATGCCGAAGGCTGCCGCGCGTCTGCTCGCACGACTAGCAGGTGGTGTCAAACGCCAGACTTCACGCACCGGATGTTAGTGCGGGCCGTGACCTCCACCCAACG
>JAZHYW010037189.1:0-129109 GCA_037355805.1 Ixodes ricinus
GAACCACTAAAGCATACGGCGTAAATCTGGATTGGTTGGAATATGTAGCAATGCGTTTCGCAAGACTTTTTATTTCCCTGGTGAAGGCGTTAATTGAGCTTTCTCAAACAAAATACGACGGAGCCAGATAGCTGACGTTCAAATATGATTTTGCTCAAGCCTCAGGCAACGTCTCCGTGTTTAGCTTTCCCGGACATGAGTAAATGCGTCACAGGTTTCTGCTGTAGGAGCTTTGTCGACAAATGTTCCACTTTTCACCCGAACACGGATGATGTGAGGTCTCGCAGCCTCTGTGTTGGTTCTGTAACCTTTTCATTACACTCTGGTAGGGTTCAGCGTCTGTACGGCGACATAGCGACTCAATTTTTCACATAAAGCACGGGTCGTCGATTCTTCCGTACGTAAAATATCAGACGCTTGCAATTCATGCTCGCGTTTGAGTTGTGGCCCGCGGGACGCGATTTCAGGCAGAAAATCTACCGCTTTTTCTCTCGGTTCCGCTGTGCGGAAATGCCTCCCGCTGTAGCAGACGAACTGCCGTCGTCTGCTCTCGCTCCTCGTCTTAGGCCTGGTTCACGCCTTCAATCCGCTGCCGCCGAAGCGGAATCGGCCGCAGCAATACAAAGTGGACGGTACGCCCGGTGGCCGAATTCATGCAGATTCGCCCGCCGATTCGCAAGTGTGAACCAGGCCTTAACGAGGCATGACGGATGTTCGGCCCAACGGTGCTACGGAACCCAGACAACGCGCAGCGAGCAGCGTGAACGCTCGCCTCCCCAGCTTCATCTCGTGCTCTCGTGCATCGCCTAGGTATCGCGGGGGATTTTTTCATTCCTCAAGCTCAAAGTTGCGAAGTTGAGCGCGCGCAGAGAAGGAAACTTTGCGGGAGTTCTTTTTGGTCACTCCCTCAGCTATGTGAGAAAGCAAATAATGTTTTGTTCCATGAGTTTAGCGACCCTGGGGTCCTGCTGCAAGGACTGGTATATCAGAGGTATTTCGCGTCTTCTTTGCTCCTGCAGCTGTTCGACTTTGCCTTGGAGATGGGCTATCTCCATAGACACTAGGATCAGGAGTCTCCGAATAGATTAACTTTCTTGTTTAAATCTGACCACGCCTCGTGCGACAGGCACTTAGCGTGTCGCTTCATTAGCGAAGCGATCGCAAGTTCTTTAATGGCGGCATATTGGCGAAACGTATATACCACACGGGGTTCAGATTCGTAGAGCATGCCCTGGAACCGTTACGGTTTCGTCTGATATATCGCATTCGTGACGGAGGTCGATGCTGTTTCGGTCATTGTTTTCCAATTGTGATATTTAACCTGCCGTGTAATTATAAGGCGTCAAAAGTGATAAGTGTTCGACTCTGTGCTCAGTGTAAGTTGGTCAATATTGTATGTATTAGTGTTTATTATATCAAAGGAAAGGTCTCGTTGGAATAGCTAACGCTTTCGCTGCTAGATAGTAAGTTTAGTACAATGGGCTAGCTTTTAAAATAAAAAAAAAGTCAAAAACGCGAATGAGCCGTTTCTTTGCTTACGGTGGAAAGGGCAGGCACAGGTATTGTTATTCTCACGTTTTTCTTAATTTTATATGAGTCCAAGTTATTGTCTACGCCAGGTTAATTGCCTATGTGAGGTTTTTTCCCCCGCAACTGAAAGTTGGTGTTTCCGGGTTCGGTGCGAAGGTTCTTGCAGTGTGGATATTGTCGATTGTGATATTTGGAGGCAGAGTTTGTGCAAACACTTCTAGCTATCAAGAGTAACTGCTGATTTAGTTTTAACATGAAAAATACAGAAGGGAGGGTAGATGGGGCTATTTTGAGACACAAGACTTGGGTGGAGATCGCGGTGGACGAGCCAGAAGTGATCGCAAGGACAAGGAATGGAACACGAGGCGCGTGGCAGAGAACGCGGAACATCAGCCATGGCGGCGTAAGCCGACAAAAACAGGAGACATTGACTAAGGAATTGCTACACTTTTGACCTGATACCCTTTCTCCAGAAAAGCGGTGACACGAGAGATACCATAAGGTTGCTAATTCTTAAATTTCATACACGGGAATGTGGCATTTCATCAATATATCAGTTACCAGCTGTTGAAACACTTTAAAGTTAGTCTGAATCTTTAATCTTGGAATTAACAAATACTTAACGAGGCACAATGTAATGGCTGTGGTTCTGAATTTAATATATTACTTCTTTATAAAAGATCCACCGTTCGTTGCAAAATGTAAGCGCCAAATCAGAAAGTTTCTTCAACCACAAATTCCCTCTTATTTATTTATTTTGGGTAAAGAGTTAGTACAATGGATTTGAGACTTCAATATATTATGCTTGTAACAAGACTTCTTATTATGATCCCTCTAGAAAAAAGTAATGCAAATTTCCGACTCCGAATGCGTTCTACTGTGGTACCGAGGCTGCATGAGAATGCTCCTACTGCGTAAAATATTATTTCGCCCAGGACATCTGTTGATTCATAGCCCACAACACTCGGCATTTTTATTGGCTTGGGTGGTAGTTTGTTTTGAGAAATGTTTCATTTTCTTCCTTTGCCTTTCTCCTTTCTGAAAGCATGCTTATCCCGTCGAAAAAAATTCCCACACACGCATGTGTCCCGTTGCGACTACGTCCTACCCTCGCCTTATTCCGCCCACGATGATGGTGAGGTACGGCGGGGGACGCTTCTCTGCGCTGGAAATTTCCTGTGCTAATCTCCGAACTAAAGGTAGAAATCGATTCCTTGCCTAGATTTCTTTGCACAGAAACAATAGACAGGATTTCAGAGACACACTGCAGCGTGTATGCAATGCTTTGTGCAATCAATAATGTCGTTCGCTGGTCACATTGGGGGAGCTCTATCATGGGATTTCGCTCCCCAGGGGATGCATTTGTTCCTCAGCGGGATCGATATATTTTTCGGCGCTGATTATCTGTGACGTCAGAGTCTTTTGTTGAGTGAGCCTCAACGACATGGGAGAATTTCTTTTTTATGGCGAATTTGTAATTGTTCAAGTGTGTGCTCGATCAGAGTTCACGATTTTATAATAATTTGATGGGACAGCCCTAAAACAATACTACCGCGAATGAAAGACATGGCCAAGGACACTAAGGCGGGAGTAGCACTAGCTATGAACAATAAATAGCGCTTGTCCAGACTTTGCGTTCTTGTTTATGTGTGTTCTTCATGCTATTAATTGTACAATGTGCATATCCAAATAACCCACTCTGATTTATTTACTTTTATTTATTTCAGAATACTGCAATCCCTCAAGGGATGATAGCAGGCATGGGGGCAGAGGAGAAACAAATATATACGATTTGAAGTAACCAAGAGTAAACAAAAATAGAAGTGAATAACAAAATGACTCATACATTGACAAGGAATTCGGTATTCAATTTCACAAAAAAACAAGTGAACATTAGTATAAATAAATACTGTGTGTATCGGTATTAAGGCTGGCAACACTGTTGGCCCGAGCCGAGGTGTGGGCTCGCGGGCATTCAAAAAGAGATCAGTCTCGTTCCAGCTGCCACGTCTACGGCCTGATTCCTAAACATGGTGTCAGAAGTGGGATGGAACGTTCGGCCCTGCTGAGCCGATATTTCCTACTCTGCCTTCCGGTGAACATTCATTCGCCCCTGCCAGCTTGAAGCTTCCTGCAGAATGGAAAGCCTGCTACCGCCGCCAGAACGCCTCGTGCTGTCCGAGAATGCCGCCGAAAACTGGAAGAAATTTCGGCAACGCATCGAGCTGTATTTTAAGGCCACGCCTACCGCAAAGCCACGAACCAAGGCGCAGAAGGCAGCGCTGTTTCTACACGTCGCGGGTCAAGAAGCTATCGACATTTTCAACACTTTCGGCCTGTCGGCAGAAGAGCAGGAAGACTATGACGCCATCGTGCTGAAGTTCGAAGACTACTGCACCCCAAGGCGGAACGAAACGTTCGAACGCTATGTGTTCCGTTCACGGCAACAGCAAGAGGGCGAACCTTTCGAGCAATTTCTGCGAGACGTACAGCTGAAGGCGCAAACCTGCAATTTCGGTGAGCTCAAAGATTCCTTGGTGCGAGATCAGCTGGTGTGCGGCACAGCAGATACGAAATTGAGAACGAGGCTCCTGCGGGAGAAAGACCTCACGCTTGACAAAGCGATTGAATTCTGCAAAGCGGCAGAGTTGGCAGCCCTTCAAAACCGCACATGGGAGAAGAAGGACGTGAAGGTCACCGCTGTGCAGAAGCATTCAAGGGAGCAGCGTATCACTGGGACCAGACAAGGTCACTGCAGTTACTGCAATAGAAGCCATGAACCGAGAAAGTGCCCAGCCTGGGGAAAGACATGCGGAATATGCAAGAAAAAGAACCACTTTGCTGCATGCTGCAGGCGAAAGCCAGCGATTCAAGAAGTAAACTGTCAGCTCCGACCAGTCGAAGAACACAGCCAGCAGCGATCATCCGATGAATCCGACGACGACTTTCAAATCTTGTCTGTCAACATCGGCGGTGTGTCAACTGGTCGAGACGACTGGGTAATCACGGCGCATCTAGCAGGGCATGCGGTGCACGTGAAAGTTGACACCGGAGCCCAGGCGAATTTGTTGCCCTATTCTTTCTTCCGCAAGGTTAGTAACAAAACGGCGCCAAGCCCTTGCAAGACACTCCTTACGAACTACGGAGGAGGAGTGATCCAACATTTTGGAACAGTCACATTACCCCTGCAAGTTGGCGAAAAGAAAGAGCCTGTCACGTTTTTCGTCGTGAAGAAAGGAAAGATTGCCTTATTAGGCCTACACGCATGTGAGCACTTCGGACTGGTGTCACGCGTCCTTTCAGTATCTGCATCCGATGAACTCGAAGCAGAACGTCGTGAGCGAATTTCCTTCACTTTTTAGAGGACTTGGGTGTACTAAACAAGCTTACGCTTTATCTCTCAAAGAGGGATCACGGCCAGTGGCTCTGCCGCCGAGAAGGGTGCCACACGCTCTTCGGGCCCCTCTACGCATTGAGTTGGACCGCATGGAGGCCGAGGGCATCATCACCAAAATGGACGAGCCGTCAGATTGGGTGAGTCCCCTTGTTATTGTCAGAAAAAAGACGGACGCCTCCGCGTATGCATGGACCCACGGCACGTGAATCAGAGTTTAAGGCGCGAGCACTATGAACTGCCCCGTCGAGAAGAAATGGAAGCCGAACTTGCGGGTGCCAAAGTCTTTAGCAAATTAGATGCTAACTGCGGATTTCACCAAATTCCATTGGATGATGCAACTTCCAAAATCTGCACGTTCAGCACGCCGTTTGGCAGATATCGCTTCTTAAGACTACCATTTGGAATTTCTTCCGCCCCTGAAGTGTTTCAGAAAACTATGAGCCGTATATTCGATGAGCTTGAGGGGACGCGTGTCTACATTGATGATGTGCTGATTTGGGGTGCTTCACAGAAAGAGCACGACAAGCGCCTTCGTGCAGCCCTACAGGCAGCACAAACCGCAGGTCTTACACTCAACCTTGGAAAATGTGTTTTTGGGGTTGAAAGTATACGGTTTCTTGGAGATATAATCAGCAATGAAGGCATAAAACCAGACGAAAACTTGATCAAGTGCATCACAGACTTGCCGGCCCCGACATGCAAGCAAGAATTACAACGGATGTTGGGAGCCGTAAATTACTTCGGAAAGTATTTGCCTAATTTGTCAGAGAAAACACAAGCTTTGCGTAGTCTAATCAAGCGTGACAGCGTTTTTGAGTGGACCAGCGTCTACGACAAAGAATGGAGGAACCTGTGCAAACTGCTCACGACAGCCCCTGTACTAGCTATCTTTGACCCATCAAAGAAAACAAAGATATCAACAGATGCATCAAGTTTTGCAGTTGGTGCAGCGCTGTTGCAGCTTCACGGCAAAGACTGGCGCCCGGTTGCTTATGCATCGCGCGTACTGGCAGACAGTGAAACGCGGTATGCTCAAATAGAAAAAGAGGCTCTGGGTATAACTTTCGGCTGCGAACGTTTCCGAGACTTTATCACGGGCTATCAAGTGGTCGTAGAGACAGATCACCAACCACTACTGGCGATATCCCAAAAGAACCTGAGCGATATGCCTCCCAGACTACAGAGATTTTTTCTAAGGCTCATGCAGTTTGATATCGTTCTGCAGTTTGTTCCCGGGAAAGAGCTGCTCCTGGCCGACGCACTCTCTCGGATATGGGCCTCCAGGGACAACTGTCCGACAAGCGAACTAGAGGATGTTGCTATTCATGCGACAAGCGTCCTCACCAGCCTTGTCAGTGACGCAATGGTGTCCAAGATAGCGGAAGCGACGGCACAGGACGTCGACTTACGGCAAGTACTTGACGCTATTGAAAACAACCGCAGCGTCACTGGAGCGCTGGCTCCATTTGCGGCAGAACTCTCTTGCATTAATGGAATACTAATGCGGGGATCCAAAGTAGTTATTCCGAGTTCAATGAGAAAGGAAATGCTTCAACGGTTGCACGAGGGACACCTGGGTGTAAATAAATGCAAAGCTCGAGCGCGACTTTTGATGTATTGGCCTGGCATGAGCGCAGACATTTCCGATAAAATAAGCAAATGTGCATCGTGTCAACGTTTCGCCTACCGACAACCTGCCGAGCCACTTCTACAAAAGGAAGTCCCACGTCAACCATGGGCACGTATCGGAGTAGACCTCTGCGAGCAGGCAGGAAAGTCTTATCTGGTAGTTTACGACGCATATTCAAATTATCCGGAAGTGGAGTACATGCCCCAGACAACGAGTCGTCAAGTAATTGAGAAACTAGCAATGATTTTCGCACGTCATGGAATTCCTCTTGAAGTCTGTACCGATGGAGGACCTCAGTTTGTATCGAGTGACTTCAAAACATTTGCAGCTAAATGTGATTTTCTTCACGTTATTTCCAGCCCGAGGTTCCCAAGGTCCAACGGCCTTGCGGAAAAGGGAGTTCAGGTCGTGAAAAGGCTTATGAAAAAGACGAGGTATATGAACGAGGACTTCTGGGTGGGCCTACTAAACTACCGGTGTGCACCGTTGGAGGACGGTCGGGCTCCCTGCGAACTGCTGATGGGAAGGAGACTCCGTGGACGACTTCCAGATTTCGGGGTACTTCCGGCTCCTGAAGTACGTAAGCACAGTCAGAACTTTAGGACCGCGAGTCATCTACAGGCGCTGCAAAAGGGCGACACTGTGAGGATCCTCGACGACCAAGGCTGGAGCATGAAGGCACAGGTTGAAGGATGTGTGGCTCCTCGTTCCTATCAAGTTAACACGGAGGACGGAAGGTCACTTCGGAGAAACCGACAGCATCTTCTAAAGACCTCGGAAGGATTCCAGCCCGGACGAAGAAACGGCGAGATAGACAGCAGAAGTGAGCAGCACAGTATGCAACTTTCAACCCAGACGTCCTCTCAGGTCGCTCCAAAGGTACCGCAGCGCACCAACCAGAACGTCCCGCCAACGGAATTGGATACCTCATGTGACGAACGTCGACATGGAGCTGAGGTCCCGAGTCCCTGGCTTCGCCGAAGCACGAGAATCAAGAGTCAACCGGCCCGATTAGGCTATGACTAAGATTCTGGACAACCTTTTTGAGTGTGTGTTTTGTGTGACTTACTTTTGTTATTTTATTTTACAAGAGAAGGGAAGATGTATCGGTATTAAGGCTGGCAACACTGTTGGCCCGAGCCGAGGTGTGGGCTCGCGGGCATTAAAAAAGAGATCAGTCTCGTTCCAGCTGCCACGTCTACGGCCTGATTCCTAAACACTGTGTACCCAGTTTGTTCCAGTCCCTTATAACTTAATAACAAAGTGAATACTTGAAACTGTTATTCTTAAACGAACGCTCAAGGAGTGTATTGCTGTACGTGTTCCTTGTGGTTGTTTCTTCCGAACGCTTTAGATACTTTTTTATGAATTTTACATCATTCATTAAAAGAAGGTGCAAAAATTTTCAATCTGCCAAGCTTTGCGCGATCTGCAATAGTCAATAGTCCGGCTTTGTTTATGAGCTCTGTAGGCGAATCATAACGACCGTATGTTGTGATAAATAAATCTTGCAGCCTTTTCTCTGAACACATTCAATTTTACTTATATTATTTTGTGTAGAAGTTTGCAAGGTTATATTTTCACATTCTAGTACTGGGCGCACGAGGGAAGTGCATGCAAAAATCTTAATATCACGAGTCCAATATTTTATCGTTCTCCTCAGAAAACATAACTTCACAAGGGCTTTCTTTGTTGAATATTGTCACGAATGACAATTGATGAGGCGACGAAAACTGAATGAAACTAAATGTTTAATGGGGCGAACTTGTGCCCAATACAAAAAGGAAAGAGAAGATAACAATACAGCGTCGCGGGCGTCGATAGCGGCGTAACAGTCGGATCGAACGCTGGGACGAAACTGACTCCGCTCGCAATGCGGAGTCCCGTAGAGTATGTAACCTTCGTGGGTTTCTGGGACAATCGGGGCAGAACTTTCGGTGGGTATAACTTTCGGAACTGAATCAAACGAGAATGTTCTCGGACTTACGAGAACGCCAAGTTAAAGTAATATATAAAAGGACAGTCCGCTGACTGGAATCGAACCTACAACTTCCGCGCGACGGTCACGGGCGGTAACCACTCGGCCACGCACGCGCTCGCTCGCCGACGCGCGTGGCAATATTTAACGTGTGCGTTCCAGTTCAAGTCTGATGTTACCGTTATGCCAAGGTACTTATATTTAGAGACTCTGCGCAAATGCACATTATTAACGCCGTAAGGAAACTTAAGAACAAATTTGTTTCATCGTCATGCAGATAAATACGAGTTTGTCTTAGTTTAACTCCATTGGCTATTTGTCGCCCGAGTCGGTCACGTTCTTAAGGAACCATTAAGTAAAAGCAGAGTCCTTCGATGCTTTTCTGGTCACGAAACTCCGCCCGAAGGTTGATATAGGGACAAAATTTCTCGCTAGGGGCGCCACCCGTCGTAAGGGGGCCAGCAGCCGCCGCGAGTGCTGGGCTTGTATGCGCACTGCTGCTGATGTTTCGAAGCGATTATGAGCGTGCTGGTCTTCCTGTTACGCTTTCTTAAACATCATTGAACGCGCCAATGCCACCAGATAAATAAATCGAAACGGGATCCAGTGTCGACGACGAATGAGAGCTGTTTACTTAGGAACGCACGCGTAGTTTACTTGGGAGTGCGGGCCTACCTTCTAAACCGCAGCGCGTTTAAAATGTTCTCGCAGCGCGCGATAACGCATTGCGTTGATAATTACCTCATAGCCCAATTATATGAGTACTTAGGATGCCTCGAAGCGGTACGTGATATCTCGCAAGTGTTGAAAGACGATGCTCATGCTCCCGATGCGAGCATGCTAGATCTGCTCGACGTGTTTATATTTGCGCCTGGCCAAAGGGCGATTGTGTTTATGTGGTAGGTGATTGGTAGTGCCGCAAATAGGGGGAGGAAGGTGAACCGAATGAAAAACGACTAAGCAGGACAGAGGCGATCGCATCGGTTCATATCCGGCTCGTCTCTCGCGCGCTGCTACCCAAGTATTCAAATGAAGTGAATGGTCGAGCTAGACGTTTTATTTCAGACCTTTCAGTTGAGTTTGCACCCAAATGCGCATTTGTTTTGGACACACGTTTGTGAGCGCCGATCGCTTTCTTGACGCAGGGAGTTTCGGTGGCGCGGTGAGCAGCCGAGCCCTTTCGCGACCGCTCGCTTCGGTATTAAGTGTGTTTTTCGAATAAACACGAGTTTCTCGTGCCTAACATTTAATTGATCACTTTTTTCCACGCAATTTACACGGGACACCCTTCGCTTGACGTTTCCTTGTGTTTACTGTTTAGAGCAGTGGTCGGCAACCTTTTGGCGCAGCGGGCCGAGTCGCCGCGAAGTCAAGGCGGAACGGGCCGGAGGGCAAGCAGCGGGGGGGGGGGGGGGGGTTAAAATAAAACAAACAAAAAATGAAGCACTTGCACGAACTCACATTGACGTACATAGATCGAAAATGAATAGTTTCTTTATTTTACGACACACGACTTGAGATACAACATTCCCACGAAAACATAGAGACTCCACTTTAGTGAGACTTCTGGTGTTGAACTGCGCTCGCCAAACTACGGACATCTACATTCAAGCTACTAACTGCGAGTCGCAAAACATTGTGGAGGTTGTCGTCAGTCATTCATGTGCACAAGTTGGCTCTCATGCCCTTCATTCGTGAAAAAGTTTGCTCGCAGACATATGTGCTCCCGAATAGTGTAATCATGGTGGCTCATGGTAGGGGTGAGAGGAGAAGGCAGGCAACGGGCAGGGAATTAGTCAAATTTATCTATTTTTTCTTCTTTTTTAGTTGACCGCGTTAGGGGGGGGGGGGCGCTGGGTGGCTGGGGGCCGCATGATACTGCCTCGCGGGCCGCATCCGGCCCGCGGGCCGCTGGTTGCCGACCACTGGTTTAGAGCATTAATTACCGGCCGACAACCCAGGATTTCTTCGGGAAGGGAAGTACAGCAGCCTTATCTGGAAGTTCCTTTTGATGCCAGTGCTAGCTGCTCGACCACCTTTGCCACTACCGAGGTACCACATCGTATATATTTTTTATTTTTTGGATGATGAGGGGGGGGAGCGGTAATGATTTAAAGCATGCAATAAATCTGAACTTTGGTGGTAATGATACTCCGCTTAGTACTCAGGTGTGTACATTCATTCAGCTTTATTCACTTTTGTTTTACATAATTTTTCTCTGGTCTGCCTAAGCACCGAATGCTTGTTGGCTTTCCAGGCAGTTGGTGTAAACATACACAAAAGAGAATAAGCACACTCTCAAATGTGAACACGACGAATACTTGTTGCTTGAAAATCACATTGCAGAATTATTTATTGCAACATAAACATAAACTGCAAAAACATACTTGTAGACAGCACAATTGTATACCATTCTTCAACAATACGAGTGACCTGAGACACAATATTCTCAAATTTTCTTAAACATCTTCCTTCGCGTTTTTATATCGTACAAATTACTGCTTCATTATGAATGGGAGATTCACATCAGGTGCACATAATGAGGAGAAAGTTTGAAAACATGGTTTATTTACACAAAATACACTGAGAACAAATCAATAACACTGTTCACAAGTACCTCAATGCCACCAGCCGCTATAACACAGGGTCATGCGACTGAAGGAACAAAGAAACGCCTCGACCAAACCGGCGCAAGAGCTTACCGTCACTAGCTTCTCCTGCCGAGTCGGTGTTCGCATTTTGGCATTCCACTGCTGCGCATTCAGGTGACTATTCGCGCCGCCTCTTCGCTGGTTGCCTCTGAATCGCTGGCCGGGAACGCGGTTTCGGCTTTGTCAGGTACGCCGGGAGCCCGTCAAAAATCCTCAGAACAGCATCGGTCTGAAGTCTCGGTCTCTCTCGCTGAAGCGACACAACCACCCCGTTCACGATGTGCTCGTCGGTTCTTACAACGTCGCTAGCATCAAAATGATTTTCGCAAACCCGAACGTTCTTGCTTTCGAAGTTGAAACCGCCAGCTTCCAACCGCGGTATCGCTCTCTTCCACTTCTCCCGAAGTTCGGCGCTACTTGGGAAACAGAAGAGCGACGCCTTTTCCTTGTTGCTTCTGTATCCGGAGCTGCAGCCCGTCTTGCAGCACGTCTTAGGCATTGTTCATTCGAATTTTCATGCCGTCGACCTTGAACGCGGTGCACTGGCACATGAAGTTCGCGTGACGTTGATGCAACAACTTCGTTGGAAGGAATACCGCGAGCAACCTCCACACAACGCCTTCGGGCTGCCGCCGCTGCCAGTGCGTTCCGCCGGGCGCGACGGGGCGATGGCCCCCTAAGACAGCTCGCGCCGCGTAGCGGCCGTTCTTGGCACCATATCAAGCTCTCCCGTAGAGTGACGGAGAAGTTTCGTGACCAGAATGGTAATAAGGGACTCTGGTAAAAGTTAATCGTGCTGGCTTTTCATCTTGCAATGAATGTTTTAGTTACATGGAACCTTACCCACAGAGCTGTGGAAAAAGGTGTCTTGCGGGCTTTGAGATGCCTGTCTAGTGTGTTCCTGTTCATATGTGGCTGTTAACTTTTGCCGCAGCGGCAAACTAGTGTGAGATGGGCCCACACTGTACTTGTAGTCGATCGCATCCAACGTGAAGAAGCACACGAATTAATATATCTGCCTTTTGTACAATATCACTTCCTCGCGGCACTTGGTTCGGATCGGACCATCTATCTTTTGTCGGTTTCGCTACAAACAACGTACGTTTCTTTGTTTTTTTTAATTATTATTTTTAGAGTGGGAACGACACTTAGGACAATATCAGCCCAGTTCTTTACTCAAGCTAGTGAACAAACTGCGTTAGACCGCAATATTATCTCGCTCAAAAGAAGAGCAGAATAAAAATCACTTTCGCTTTCGGGATGAAAAAAAAAAAAGAGTCGGACACTATGATTTTCTTTACCTTAAGTCGCACCGCAGCGGAGAGTACGAGCCGAAAGGCCAAACAAGCAGTGCCGAAGGAGCAACGTCACATTGTTGGCCATTTGTCTGCACATGCTCATCCAACGGTTCATTTATTCCAGCGCAGAGCGTGCAGCGTGATCTGACGCTTTCAGTATGTGTGAATGCGTTTCTTTGCCCTAAGGCCCGCCCGCGCAGTTGCGTTGGAAAGCGTTGGAGTACGTTTGAGTGCGTTGCGTCGAGAAATGAAAGCGAGTTACCGACTCATATGTGCTTCGTATGAAGCATGGAATCCAATTCAAGAAACAGCTTGGCACGCGATATAAGAAGCAGGTATGTTCTAGTTTCCTGCAGCCGCAACGCAGGCAAACGCTCTCAAACGCGACGTTGTGGAGGCGCCTTCAGAGGTTTTGACCGCGCTCAGACTTAAACTAGTTTCACATGCAGCGATTCCGCGGCCGAAATCGCTGCTGCGATTGGCGCGGCGGGCACGGATCGCGATGCATCATTTCACATGACTGTTTTCTGTCGTTGCGATGGGCAATGTTGCTTGCAGCAAGCAGATGCGCACAGTCGGTTACAGCGGCTTCTATCAACAATTATAATGCCTTAGTTTTCAGTTTCCTTTTAATTTCACCTTAATAAAAAAAAAAGCGTGTAAAATACTAAATACATTTTAATCTTATTACTTTTTTTATGTTCTGTTGTCGCGGAGGATGAAACTCTCGGATTATCCTCGGCAGCGTCACGGTTGCGCCTTCCTCGGATGTAAAGACTCCAACTGATATGACCGACCCGAACCTCCTGGACGGCGTTGGAGTAGTTGGTATTTCCGAAATAGGGGTATGTGCTCGCGATCCGGAGTATGTAACCGTCTGCGGAGACTTCACTTTGGTCCCATTGTTCCTAAATTCTTTGAGCTGCGCGTCCCAAAGAACACGGCGCTTCGACACTTGACTGATAAGCAGTTCATTGAACTGGCCGCGATATATTTTGTCTTACTTGGCTGTGACAATCTGTGTAGGAAAAGACACGTCAACGTCGCTCAGTTCTTTTTCTTCTGCCTTTGTTTTGTTGTCATCACTAGCGCTCGCACAAGCTACTTCCGATTAGCATCTCTTGCGCTCGTTACAGTTGGTACTGAGGCGAGGAAAGTAAAAAGGAGCCGGCGTTATTCATTGAGGAAACGAATTTCGAGGAAGGGGACAGCAGTTCCCCTCCTCCATAATTTCAGTGAACACTTCCGACGCGACTGTTGAAGCAAAGAAGCTCGACCCGCCGGAAAAAGAAACCGCAAACCAGTCGCTTGCGTACTTTTTCTGGCTTGCCGTCATGCTTCAAGAACGTAAAAACGCCGCCGTCCTATGCTCCAGCTGTCCCTCAATGTTTCTCCTCCTGTCACGTGCCTTCCCGCCGCGCTGTGACTGACAAGCGCGGAAGTTGCCGCTCTGCCGGGGCAGAACAATTTCCAAACTGGTGGAATCGTGCCGCTCAGCCGCTGCGACTGGCCAGAGCGCCGCGACGGCAGGAATCGCGCAGCTCTAGGGCCAAACTTGCTGCATGTAGAAACCCGCTTCAAAGTGAAACGGAGTATCGGAATTTCAATAAACAATTGTGTGCCTACCCGTACCCTGTAAAGTTACTTTGATCGTCTCATATCTTCATCACGCGCTCATAAACTCTCCGATTGTGAACCGATTTTTATTTTACAAGAGCCAATCGATTGGCCAGGGTGAGCTACTTACTTTAAACCAAGCATTGCTGAAAACATATTAAAATATTTTTTACAAAACGTTTTACTCGAGCCAATATTCCGTGCCACTAGGATATGGTGAAGGGTCCAAGTTTGGTAATTGCGAGAACGAGTGCGAGATCTCATTTGCCTCCCACAGAGTGAGCTAAATATGGTGCCCTAACTGTTTCTTTGATAACAGGAGCGAATAACTGGTCTGTCTGCTGCAGAAGCGCTCTTTTTGTAGAGGTAAATAAATCAAGACACCACAGGCCATCTGTTAACAAACCGAGAAAAAAGTAGATCTTCATCTGCAAAGCGAGTGCCGTTGCGAAATGAGATTGGAAGCAGGATAAAATTATGATCGTCTGCTATATTTTGTTGGGAGCAATATTTCACGCGTGTGTTATTTGAAAATCTAAATTATAGTGATGGATAAAAAAATTAAACCCGGTCATTCGGCCCGCATAAATGAAGAACACATCGGAGAAACCTGAAGCTCGGTGAGAATGTGACGCTAGCGGTTTTGATAAAATACGAACGTTTGAGCACATGACGTAAACTGGTTCAAAATATACAATATAAGAACAAAAAATTCTGTGGTAGCCGACGTTCGCTTAAGCCTAATATTTATCAAACTGAAATTCTAGATTGCGGACTTCTGCAGCAATTATGCCAGTGCAAAAAGCTTCTCAGCAAGAAAGAAAACAATATCGTCTTTTTAACTCAGATGTTTTTTTTTCCTGTTTTTTTAATGATTGATACAGGCGCCAGCCATCTCAGATATTGAAATGACGAATATTATGATTAAGTGGACGTCGGCTCATAGAGAAAGTTCCTTTTGTTTTCGTATCTTTTGATCCAGGTAATGTCGTGAGCTCACACTTAAGTACTTTATGACCACCACTAGTGTCTCTTTTTCACGAAGTTCTAACTTCCCGCAATGCGTAGATTAAAAAAAAAGACAGTTTTAATTTTTGTTAATACAGCTGTTTTGTGCTGGACAAAAACTGACGTCTACCGCAGGATGAAGGGGCAGTCGGCAGAGCATATCAAAAGCAGCGAGATCTCCCTTGTCATTTGTGTGTTTGTGAAACATTCTAAATTATGTCCTGCCAAATCATGGACTCGTGAACGGGATAACGATTTCTAACTGGTAAATAACGAGGGCCCAGCATGAAGCTCTTATGTCACGTCAAATCAGTAGATGAAAAATCTCTTGCTCTCACTGATGAAAAATTGTACACCAGGGCCGGTTTGCTGACCACTGCGGAGTTTGTCTCCGCCGGATAAGAACGGAATGTTTTTAGCTTGGTAGCAGCTAAGCTGTACCTAAATAGCCGTCAAGAATGCACTCGCTTTGATTTTAATAGTCTGATTCCTTGATCAGAATGTATGCAAATAAGCCCACAATATCATAGATACGAAAAGCGTTCGTGAAATTTGGGAGCGAAAATGTTACTGTCGGGAACTTTGCATTAAGTCAAAATTGGAAAAAAAAGAAAACGAAAATCGTACGATTACGTCTCGTTAGGAATTTTTATTGACATATTAATTGCCTCTAACCTGTTTTTGTAGTTTGTGGTTTCTCACGCCAAACTGCCTTTTGGATTGCATACAAAGCAGAAACTTCGGTTCCCATTGAAATCATTTCTTTTTTAGGTTTCAATATGCTTTTACAGTACGTCAGTTCCGTTATCTCGCAGGTTATACACTGTCTCATTTTCAACCAGGTTTTGGCTTATTCCTGGTCGCTCTTCGGGCGCAAAAATAGTCGATAGGCTTGGCATGAGGTGCAACAAGATTTCATCGGGATACGTATACTTTCCACTGTGTTTCTAATTGAGAAACTAGTGAACGAAGAGGAGGTACTTATTTTAACATCAATAAAGGTACTTAATGTTTTATGAATTTTCCTGTCTGATACAGTGATCTACGAAATATATAATTGTTCAATCGCATCGAAGGGGAAAAACCGTACTGATTGAATTTAAGCTGTTCATTTTTTCTTTCATATGATTTTAATAATATATTCCATAAATCGTTGCTTCTGATAGAGGCTAGGAATAACCCCAGAAGTTGTCTAAAGACTTGATAGCGCTAAAACCGCTTCACTAAAAGATAAAAATATTCTAAGAAGATATTAGAATACTTGTATTGTAATAGAAATTTAGCCTACACTCTTATAAAAAAGCTAGTAAAAAGCTAGTAACTGCAGCAGTTACTACCTATTTCTGACCGTTACTACCTTTCACTAACGATTTGCTACCTCAAACGCGCGATAGGTAGTAAAAGCTAGCAAATGCAGCCATTACTACCTTTTTACTAGCTATTTACTACCCTAAAGGCGCGTAGAAGATGGCGGCGCTTGCTTCATACCCGATTGCCAGCGTTAGCGACGTACTTGCTGTTTCGGATCGCAGGGGGAGGTATCCACACGCAATCGTAGCGTCAAATATTGTATGAGGGGGCATGTTTAAGGGTTGGAGCTGACTTTCTAACGATCGCAGCCTCCGTACCAGCACGACGTGGAAGCCAGCGCTGCAGCGAGCGCAGCGGCCATTGTTGATGCAATGGCCATGCGGCTTACTTCTTTCCTTCTCGTTTGCATTCGTTTGTGAGCGTTTATATTTTCATTTTCGTTTTAACTGGGATGAAAATAGCCACGTAGCACATACTAAAACGTTTCCGAAAACTAGGGCTGGGCGTCGATTAAAACTTTTAACCCGATTAATCGCCACCCTTTAATCGATTAATTAATCGATTAATCGGTTGCGTTGATTTTTATAAATAATATATTAAAAAGAATGCAACAACTCGTCTTGCCTTTGAAAACTTATTTTACTCTCTGTTACACGGCGCAAAGGACATTTAGAATTGAGGATACATATAGTTCAACGATTCAAAGACACTTATTTTTGCTCCAGCTCCGAAGACAAAGAAGTTTGTCCACATTCTCCGACAGGAAGACAAGAAGTGAGGGCTTGGGCGATGATTTCTTCTTTTTTCAGAGAAAGGGGCCTCGATGAGGAGGCGTTGATTGTTGTCTGCGTTTTGGCGGATGGTCCTTGCTGCAGCGGCGTACATGGGTGCTTCGCTCGTAGGTGATACTGAAGCGAACTTACGCTTCCACTGTACGAAAACGGCTTTTTGCAGATGATGCAGTGGACTTCCTTCGAGTTAAAAACTTCACCGCTGGAGCTTACTTTAAACCCAAACTTTCCAGCGAGATTGCCTTTCATACTCGTGAACTCGTCCACTTTTACGGGCCGAATACTGGAACAAGTAACCACGGCGTTGTTAGCTTCCCAGCTTGTTTTTCTGCTTGTTTGTCTTGCTTGGGCAAGATGTGTAGTAGATCCTCAACACGTGAAGTTTCGCGGTCGCGCGGGGATCAATTGCGGGCCCGGCTTGTTCGTCTGGCCTCGGCAGAACTGTAATGTATATCCTCGAACACGTGACGCTTCGAAGCGCGAGAATTGAACCTTGCTCATAGCACCTGGCTGGGAACGGAAAACCGCTCGGGACAGAACGAGCGGATACACTCCACGCAGCGTTTTCCTTAGGGGGGGGGGGGGGGGGTAGCGGAGCGGGGCATGAGTCACCCCTAGTTCGGGCAGGTCATCCAGGATAGAGCCATGCGTGCGTCCACGCCTTGAAACAGTAAAAGTTCTAATCGCGTGCTTCTTTTTTCAATATTTTTTTATATTTGTATTTTTTTAAATACAAATACAAAAAAAATACAAATACAAATTCTCTCTCAAGAGACGCTTGGCAACATTGTACGACAAGCAAGTTGGGGCGGTCGGGGCCAGTCGGAGTTTCCAAGACGCTAATTTCTTTCATGTGAAATTGCCGTTTTTGCCTTGTGTCGTGTGCAGCTCTTGTGTTCCCTCGTTGGAGTGCATAGTCAACGTAAGTGCGCTGGACAGGGCGAGTGTGTGCGTGGACCTGGACTGCTCCGAGGATAGTTCTAACGAGCCGGTGCCGCTGTCACTGGGTTGGATTTCGTCGTCCAAGAAGCTTTTCTCCACCTCCTACTTGACACTGAGAACTTCTTCACGGTTTGTGTGTGCTCGGTGGTTGAATGATTCTGATTGAGCTGTCTTCGGTCGTGACAGTGCACTGTCACAACCGTTCATGTGCGTCGTTAATAGTGTATGTAGCTTTGGGACTAATGAAAAAGAAAAAACTTGGCATTCTACGAGTCTTTCTGAATTTGCCACAAAAACGCGAGCATTCGTCAGCGTACTACAAGAATTAAGACGCGAGCTGCACGCGGTATTAATTTTCCATGCATTTTTGTAGCGCAGCACGCGAAAGGAGTGCAGCTGTCGTCGTACTCTCCGTCAATTACAGCCTTCGTTCGCCGCGGGAGACGGCAAGAAAGCTCTCTCGCCGACGGCGACCGCATGTATCGATTTAGCGAGCGACGAGGCGATCGACGGAGACAGCGACGAGCGACGGCGATTTCCCACGGTCACCCGTCGCGTCGCTCGGTTTTTTTAATGCGAATAGCATTCTTTGGATACTTCACGCACTTTTCGTCTATGTATCTATCTATCTATCTGGCTATCTAACCTCTTACGCCGCGGGTCGATAAATAAATAAAAAAGACCGGCGCCGGCGGGATTCGAACCGTTGACCCTTTTATCAGCAGGCAGACGCGCTAACCACAGAGCTATGAAGGCAGTCATTCAACCCACTCTAAACACTTGTTTATATCTTTACCATCGCGCGCGTTCATGCACCCGAGGGCTCATTCCGCTCTCGTGAGGCTTAGCACGGCCCGTAGCTCACCCTCTCCCGCGCTCGGGAGAGGGTGATGTAGCGGCCGTGCTCTGCCCTCACGAGGAGCGGAATGAGCCCTCGTGCATGGAACGCGCGCGCACCGGTAGCTGTGACAGCGCTGTAAAGCGCGTCCTATGGTAAAGATATAAACAACCGTTTAGAGTACCGTTGGTTGAGACTAGCTGAGACGCCAGAAAGTCTGGTCGGTACCATTTTGAGTGTTTTTGCGTATGGCGCGTGCTTTGCTCGCCTTCCTAAGTGACACAAACGCACGTGCTGGGCTGCGGAGATCGTGCGCAGGGCTGTGAAAGTGTCAACAAATTTAGAATCGCCTCAAGAGTGGGCTGGCGTATCTAGAGTGTGCCGGCCACCTGACGAACGCGCATAACTCCGCACCGTTTGATGCTATTCGCATTAACGTAGATAATCATTCCCAAAGGATGGGTTCTGCTGATTTTATTTCTGGGAAACATCGCTCATCCCCTTGGCCGCTTGTTCCCGTCGCTTTCATGCAGTTTGCCTCGTCGTGCAACTTACCTGTCGACTGCGAATAACTGACGTGCTGATACGCGACGAAAAGTTTGCGCACTCAAATGGTCAGTATAAAAGGCTTAATGGCAGTCAAAGAAGTGATCTGGGAGGAAGTGGCCGAGTGGGCTAACGCGTCTCACCCCGAAACCTTGCACTGAGAACCTCCTGGGCTCGATCCCCACTGCCCCCGCCCGTAAGTTAGCGATTAGGTTTGTATGTGCGTTTGTTTGTGTTGAATGCTTTGTGTCGATTGTGTGCTAAAAGTGTGTGTGTGTGCATGGCGTGCATGTGGAAGAACTGAAATATACTAAATAATCGGCTTCTTTTTTGTGTACGTTTAATTGGACGGTGACTAGCGCCACCTGGATTACTCTTTTCCAGTTTATATTTTTTGTTGCGCCCGCCACCTGGTGGTAAATGGCATAACCGCACACCTTTTTTTTTCACCGGAAATCACGTGACTAGTTGCGTTTCCGGTCTTCCGTCGGGAGGTAGCGCTAGTTACTAGCTAGATGTAGTAAAATACGTGGATTCTACTTTGAGGCTAGTAGCAGTTACTAGCTTCGTGACCTAGTAACCGTTACTAGCTTGACCGTTACTACCTCAGGCTACTAGGTACCTAGTAACATATGTGACAGGCGGTTACTAGCTCTTACCTAGTAAATACTACTAGCCTTTTTAAGAGTGTAGAGCCTTCGAGGCCGGAGGAAAAGATCGGCGCGTCTAACCATTTGGCCTGCCAAAAAAATAAATTGAGAAAAAAAACACATAAACATTACGTTTATATAAAGTGGCTCAGGTGACCTAGCCCTTTAATATTTCTTGCTTATTTTAACGCGAAATCATTAACTGTCCCATGGAGCAAACCGGCGTTTTCAGCTTTTGAAGCCGCGCCAGACGGCACCTAAACTCCCCTGACCCAATGAAGCGAAGCCTGTCGTCTGTAACAGTGATCTGATGGATAGGCTTTGATTGGCTGGTGCGCGTCATAGATTCAAGTAATGAGGCTCCCATTGGCTCTCTAGCGGTGTATTTCCAAGGAACGACACCAGAGAAGCCCTCTACATGGCGGCGCAGCGGCCCGGCCGCCGGTAAGAGGGAGCGGCTGGCCGCCGAGCCAGCAGAGCCAGCGCGACCAGACTCCGCAGTGGCTGCACGGCCTAGCTCAGCGAGCACGGCCACTTCAAGAGAAGGTGAGCTCGGCCGTCGGCCGCAACGTCGGCATTAGCGGAACGTGGCCGTCTGCTCAAGTACACCTCAGACGAACTAAGGGAGCGCAAGAACGACATTCATGCTTTCACATTCACAACTCATAAGGAGTGCTTATCTGTAATCGTAACTTTTTTTAGCACTACCTAGTGCCACTAAATAAGCTACGCTTCAGAGTAATGACACTTGGCCATATTGTGTCTTAAAATCATGGTTGCCAGTTATCTGAAGCTTGATCTGAAATCACAGGAAATGCTTTTCCGCCCTCCACAAATGTTTAAACCGTTCGCGACAGAGCAAAGCAATTTTACATGACCTTCCTAACACCGAATCTAAGGCTGAGGAAGTCGCACTTTTGAATCATGACGATCGGCAGTTGCGTCTGTTCTGCATACGAGCCAAAATGGCGGCGCCCACAACAATGTGGGGGAACGGAGTGCCGATACTCTAAGCGCAGCTTATTTAGTGGCTCTAGCACTACCTTAATCGGAGGAAAGTCTGTAGAGTTGGCTTGGAGCATAAGTTGCTGCAATAAAGTAGATTTTACAGAAAGAACCATACTTATTGTAAGCCTTTCAGACACTTTCAGACGTTTTCAGACGTATCTAAATTGTCACTAAAGCTAATCGATATTTCTATCTAGGGGACAAACGACTTACCTCTAGGTTTTATCAACAGCGGGATATAATAATCTACCTTATACTGTGATGGCCCAGCTATTTGCCATCTGGAAGGGCGGTGCCAGGATTCCGGCGAATTTACTCGGAAACGTTTACAAAAATATAAAAATGTTTTTTTTTTTAATAAGATTTCATGGCACTTTTTTTGGCCGTGGGCATAACATTTTCGCTTCGGTTTTATTTTTCTGTTATCTTTAGCACGCGAGTGCGTATTTTTTGAAGCCGGCAATATAATACGATGGAGTGTTTCATGGGACTTAGTCACGAGCATTTTCTGAAATGCAATAAACTGTTCACTTCTGAGTGTGCCTAATCGGAATATAACACGATCTATGCGCGCAAAATACCAGATATTTTTCCCATCTCGGCGCACGCGTTTCTCGAAGTGAGTGGGTGAAGAAATAAAACAATGGAGCAGTAACATCTTCAAACGAACTCTAAGGCTTACGGTCGGGGGTACGTTCATCTTCATTTACAATCGTGATAAAAACTGGTGCCTAAGTTTAATTTAACACTTTATCGTTCATATAGAATCGTCCAAACGATGAAGATCGCTTATGAAAACAAGAAAACTGTCGGAGCAGGTAGAACCAGACTGATCGTACCTAAATGTAAGGTTCATTTAGAAGAGAGATAAAGAGAAAGAGATCGAAAAATTGAGGCGCATATCCTACTAACTGTTATTACCCTGTCGAACGCCATTGATATATACCTGACTGGTTACGCACTCTTTCTTCTGGATATTTCGCTGGATGCTGGGAGCCATTGTAACGAAAATGTTTCGCTTTTGTTTGTTTTATTTGTGTTTTTTTGCAATTAATGCTGACAATATCAAATGAATCGTGGCCGGAAGAAAATTTTATACAAAAAAGAAAGATGTAAAAACGATATAGTTACAAATAACTTCGAACACAAAACAGAAACAAATGCACAAGCGTATAATCTTGGTTAGTAATTTCGTAAAAGCCCGTTTTATTCTATAACTGTCCAAAGAAGAGAAGAAAACTTAAATCTACTGATGTGGTAAAATTATAGGTGGGTGCCTATGTCGGGCGGCGTAGCCAGTAAAAAACGTTATGTATTCTCCCACGTTAATCTTATACTGATCCATAGTTGAATTAAAAATTTAAGTCGACATGCACGGCTTATTTGTTGAACTGAAACAATCTGAAGCCGTTGGGTGAGCAAAGACTCAGCTATATTTCTATAGGTATTAAAACTAAACCTGAAACTTTTGCTCTGTATTCGTTCCTTGCGGTTAATGCCTATTTGCGTGAATGGATCCGAAATTATGTTAGCATACTCTAAAATTTAGACGAATGAGGGTTTCGTCAGCCAAAAGTCTAGTTTATGCAAAGCCTAATATTAAGGTTCGTCTGAGGAAGAACTTTTCGCAAGGCTTTCGTGCAAAACACTACGGATGTGTTTATCCCGTCTAAAATTGGAGTTGATACATATACGCAGGTATTTGAATTCAATGACCTAAATAAGATCCGTTAATTTTATATGATGACAAAATAAAAGAATAATCATTTTGTTCGTCGCTCTATTACCAAAACTTTTATCGCGGTTTATACACAGCTGCCACGTATTTTACCATCTCACTAACTTATCTAAGCCGTCATTGAGCCTAATTTGAACATTAATACAATCAACGTCATTGTATGTAGCACAATCATCGGCCAGAGGACGTAATTTAACAGACATAAAGTCATAAATGTCCTTAATAAATAATATGTAAAAAGGCTGAGAGTACTGATTTGTGGAGGACGCCGTAATCTACTGAAAAGAATAATGAGCATTAAATATTAAATTCATCATATTGCTGACAGTTTGTAAGATAAGCCTCTATCCCATCAACTTTCTGATCGTATTTTAAATAGTTCGTTAGTCTGCCTAGAAGCTACATATGCGACACCTTATCCAGCGCTTTTGCAAAGTCAATAAAAAGTATATGAAGCATCCAGTTGATTATTTTTTCTCAGAGCAAATGCGAGGTCATTAACACTTTCGGTCAGTTCACTTGTAATAAAAAAAAATCCAAAAACATGTATTTTTGCTAGTACAGTATGGTTTTCGGGAAATGTTTAGATATGTTTATTGATGAAGTGATCAATCAGTTTCAAGCAGGAACGTGTTATGTAAATAGGCCTGTAATTAGCAACCCTCTTTATTCTGTATTATGTAAAGCTTTAATTTAGGCCATCCTTCAGCCAATCGTTAAAGCCCTCTCAGTGAAATATCTATTGAATATTATCATTACGTTTTGGAACACATACTTCCCATAACGTTTTAGAGACGTATCCGGTAAGCCATCTGGACCACAAGACTTCCATGAATTTAAGTTTATGATCTATATAAAATTTCCATTTTTCCTCAAGTGTATATCTTCAAGGGTTGGCAAGTAACCAAACATCGTAAAAGGAGTAACGATTTTATTCTCACACGTGAACACCATTCTAAGCTGACCGTTGTGTCTTGGGGGTAACTTTTAAGAGTGTCATCAATTGTAAAAACACATAAATTTGCCGTGCTGGGTAAGACGTGGTTCCAAACGTTTCCATGAGGTTGAGATAAAGTTAAAAAAGTCTTATAAACCTTACAAAGAGTTATGCTCATTTTCTTAATTTCCAGGAACGGCCTGTACCTTTACGTTTTTTAGAAACTAAAATGCATCTTTTTAAAACTTTGATATCAAGAGCCTTAGCCGCCTTTCAAATATTGCCGCGAGCGCAGCTGAGCAAGTAGACAGCGCGCCCGTGGCCTAACGGTTATCGCGCTTGCCTTCTACGCAGAAGGACAGGGTTCGATTCCTGGTCGCGCGGCTACGCATTTTTGTTGATGCTGTAATGTGCTGTTCTGGTAAATGCGAGAACCGTCTTGCTGATTCGAGGTTAGAATGTTCTACGCGCCGAACCTTCTACGCCGAATGGTCCAGAAGCCCACGCGTGTACAAAAGGGACTCCGCGTGGCAAGCCGGAGTCAGTTTCGCCCCAGCGTTCGACTCTGCTGTCACGCCGACTTCGACGCCCGCGACGCTCTGTTTTCTTCTGTTTCCTTTTTATTTTTGGGCACAAGTTCGCCCCATTAAACGTTTAGTTTCATCAGTTATTACTCGCCTCATCAATTGTCATTCGTGACATTTTGGTGGAGGTGCGGGGTACTGCATTGCCCGTGCAGCGTACCCCACCGAAGAGCCCGCATGCAAGTCCGATTCCAAGCCCGGTGAGAAGACCACTCTCCGCAGGAGCCCGAAACTCGCAGTAGCCGACGCACCAAGGGAGAGTCATCCTGAATACGGTTTCCTGCCGGACGAACCCAAGCCGAAGAAGACGACGATGGCCAACCAGGCGCAGACCTCAGCCGCTTCTGCCGTCGTATACCTGCCCGTCAGCACCCAGAACTCCGACGCCTTTCCACGGAAACGCACACGAGGACGTCGAAGACTGGCTGCAGCACTACGAACGTGTGGCCCGCTACAACGCGTGGACGGCAGAACAGCGCCTCCAAAACATTTACTTCGCCCTGGAGGGAACGGCAAGACAATGGTTTGAGAACCACGAGGCTTCCCTCACGACGTGGGAGACATGCGTGGAGGAGCTAAAGCGCACCTTCACAAACCAACACCGACGTCAACGAGCCGAGGACATCCTTCAAAGAAGATGCCAAGGTCTGAACGAGAGCGTGACAAGCTTCACTGAAGATGTCCTGCGCCTGTGCGCCCGTGCCGACCCTGGAGCCGCCGAAGACAAGAAGCTGCGCGTCCTTATGAGAGGCGTGAAAAGCGAGATTTTTGGCGGCCTCGTTCGCAATCCACCGACGACCGTGGATGAATTTGTTGCTGAGGCAACGAACATTGAACGAGCGCTGTCGGCCAGGGCGGGTCATTATCAGAGACTCGCCGGTGTAGCTGCCACCTCATCCCTTCCATCTTCCCTCCCTGACCTCGGCGAAGTTGGCATCGAGAACCTTCGGGAGGTCATTCGGGATGTGGTTCGAGAAGAACTGAAGCGGTTGCTACCTTCTCCAGAACGACCCGCCGCTGTTTCAATCGCCGAGGCTGTTCGCGAGGAGGTACACCGGGCCCTCTTGCCAGAGGTCCCCGTCGCAGTGGCTCCCGAACAGCCGGTCCTGACCTAGCGCCGCCGCCGCCAAGAGAGCACCTCCCGTCACAGGACACTACCAGCCAGCTCCCAGACGTGAGGCACCGGCGCCGCATTATGCTCCACGCCCAGAGCAGCGTGGTGCGAGGAAGACCGACGTTTGGAGGACGGCCGATCGACGCCCCCTGTGCTACCACTGTGGTGAAGCGGACCACATCTACCGACGATGCCCCTACCGCCAGCTGGGCCTACGAGGGTTTGCGCCCAACGACCCTCGACCACGTCTTGGAGAGCGACCTCGGGACATCGAGGACTACCTCCGCCGCTCTTCATCTCCCGAGTCGTCTCCCCGCCGAGTATTCCGTTCACCATCTCACCCGGCGCTCGCCCTCGCCCTACCGCCGGTCTCGCCGAGACAGCCTGTCCCCCATCGCTTCCCGTCGGGAAAACTAGGCGCGGCAATGCCGGGAGGTGGTGTTGCCGAAGACGAACGATGCCAAGATCCTCCAAGATCGTCGGAGCACTCCCACCCTAACGCCGCAACGCCCCGAAACGACGTTTCTGCGACAGCGTCGAATAACCTTAACGTTATCATCGACGGCCACGACGCGACGGCACTCGTCGACACCGGAGCAGACTACTCCGTTTTGAGTGGGAGACTCTCTCGTCGCCTTCGGAAAGTCACAACGTCGTGGGACGGACCACAGATACGAACCGCCGGCGGACATCTCATCACGCCTGTCGGCAGGTGCACTGCTCGCGTTGAGATCCACGGTGAAACGTGCCCTGTCAAGTTCGTCGTTCTGCAAGACTGTTCGAGGGACGTCATTCTCGGAATGGACTTCTTGTGTGAATACGGCGCCATCATCGACCTTGCGGAGAACAAGCTGACACTTCGGAAACCTGTTCCCTCGGCGGAAGATCCCAAAGCGACGTTAGCTGCAGTGCGAGTCCTTACCAGCCACGTAAACCTGCCGCCGCTGTCGAGTGTCTTTGTCCCCGTCGGGACCGAAGAAACCACCTGCGGGATAGCACTGTTGGAAGGAAGCGTTCAACTTCTCCTTGGACGAGGGATTGGCATTGCAAGAGGCGTAACCGAGCTCCAGGACGGGCGTACCGTAGCCCTTGTAACCAACTTCCGGCAAGAGTCGCAGCACCTTACAAAGGGTACAGCTGTGGGCTACGTCGAGGAAATTCAGGACTCGGCCGCGATCGCCGTGATCTCAGAAGACGCCTCTCCGACGCAGCACAAGGGAACCACGTCGTCAGACCTCGACATCGACCCATCCCTCCCAGCCCCACAACAACGACAGCTGACTGACGTCCTCGCTGAGTTCAGTGAGTGCTTCGCCACATCGTCAAGGCTCCGCCAAACAGCGGTTGCGAAGCATCGAATTGTTACTGACGATGACGCGGCCCCTATTCATCAGTCGCCGTACCGAGTTTCGGTGAAGGAGAGGGAAACCATTCAGAAACAAGTTCAAGAAATGCTTGACGACGATATCATCCAGCCTTCAAGCAGTCCGTGGGCCTCTCCAGTCGTGCTGGTGAAGAAGAAGGACGGAACTCTTAGGTTCTGCGTGGACTATAGGCGGCTGAACGCTGTTACAAAGAAAGATGTCTATCCGCTTCCCCGCATAGATGACACCCTCGACCGTTTACGCCACAGCCGATACTTTTCGTCGATGGACTTGAAGAGTGGCTACTGGCAGATTGAGGTCGATGAACGGGACCGCGAGAAGACTGCCTTTGTCACGCCCGATGGACTCTACGAGTTCAAGGTGATGCCCTTCGGACTCTGTACGGCACCGGCGACTTTCCAGCGGGTCATGGATACCGTACTAACGGGACTAAAGTGGCAGAGCTGCCTCGTTTACCTGGATGACGTTGTCGTTTTTTCGCACGACTTCGACGAGCACTTGAAACGGCTTAGGGCCGTGCTCCAAGCCATCAAGACTGCAGGGCTCACACTCAAGCCAACGAAGTGCCGCTTCGCCTACGGCGAACTTAAGTTCCTTGGCCATGTCGTCAGTAGCGAAGGAGTACGCCCTGACCCCGCGAAGACATCCGCCGTAGCCGAATTTCCTCGACCATCGGACAAGAAGGCCATCCGGAGATTCCTGGGACTGTGCGCGTACTACAGGCGCTTCGTTCGGGATTTCGCGAAAATTTTCGGCGCCCCTCACGCATCTTACGAAAGACGCCGTGAAGTTTCACTGGGCAGAAGAACAAGAACGGGCGTTCGACGAACTGAAACGAAGACTTCAGACACCTCCGATCCTCGGACATTTCGACCAGCACGCCGAAACCGAAATTCACACGGACGCAAGTAACTCCGGACTTGGCGCGGTATTGGTACAGCTGCAGGAAGGCACGGAGCGAGTCATTGCCTACGCGAGTCGGACACTGTCAAAGGCGGAGAAAAATTACTCCACGACGGAAAAAGAATGTCTCGCGGTTGTATGGGCGATCACAAAGTTTCGTCCGTACATATACGGGAACCCGTTCCGGGTGGTCACAGACCACCACTCGCTCTGTTGGCTTGCAAACCTCAAAGACCCTTCAGGACGCCTGGCTCGATGGAGCCTTCGACTGCAAGAATTCGACATGACCGTGGTCTACAAGTCAGGACGGAAACATAGTGACGCCGACTGCCTGTCCAGAGCCCCCGTCGAAACGTCAGGCTGCACCGACCTGGATGACGACGAGTGTTTCCTAGGTGCCGTGGACACCGACGACATGGCAAGACTTCAACGAGACGATCCGGAGCTCCGCGCCCTGATTGGGCATTTAGAAGGACGAGGAAGTACCGTTCCTCGTGTCTTTTAACGAGCCCTGCCGACCTTCGCTATTCGAAGGGGTGTACTTTATAAGAAAAATTTTGGAACCAGTAATTCGCCGTGGCTTCTGGTAGTCCCTACCAGCCTTCGAGAAGAGATTTTTCAAGCCTGCCACGACGACCCGACTTCAGGACACCTCGAGTACAGCCGGACACTAGCCCGAATACGTGAAAAATACTACTGGCCCAAGCTTCCGAAGACCGTCCATCTCTACACGCGATCGTGCCATGAGTGCCAGCGACGCAAGAAACCGCCGTCAAAGCCAGCAGGTCGCCTTCAGCCGATTACCCCTCCAACCAAACCGTTCCAGCAAATTGGAATGGATTTGCTGGGTCATTTTCCACCGTCGACGTTGGGAAACCGCTGGATAATCGTCGCCACAGATTATCTTACACGGTACGCCGAGACGAAAGCCCTTCCGTCAGGGACTGCTGTCGAAGTCGCCAAGTTCTTTATCGAGTCCATCGTCCTCCGGCATGGCGCCCCCAAAGTCCTGATCACAGACCGAGGGTCATCGTTCATGGCCCAGCTGACCCAGGAGATCCTTCGTCTAAGCCAGACGGACCACCGTCGGACAACTGCATACCATCCGCAGACAAACGGGTTGACGGAGCGGCTCAACAAGACCATCGCCGACATGATCTCCATGTACGTCGACGTGGAGCACAAGACATGGGACGAGGTATTGCCGTACGTCACATTTGCCTACAATACGGCCGTACAAGAGACCACAGGAGTGACGCCCTTCCAGCTGGTGTATGGCCGGAAGGTGACGACTATGCTAGACTCTATGTTGCCGCACGAGCCTGTCGACGACGAAAGCGATGACGCCCGGGTGGTTGCTCAACGGGCAGAAGAGGTCCGCCAGCTAGCCAGACTACGAATTCAAGACCAGCAACATGTCGACGCCGGCCGATACAATCTTCGCCGGCGTGACGTCCACTTTCATCCCGGGGACAGAGTATGGGTCTGGACCACCAATTCGGCGACGTGGACACAGCGAGAAGCTTCTGAAGCGCTACTTTGGACCCTACAAGGTTCTTCGGCGTCTCGGGGACTTAAACTACGAAGTGCTTCCTGACGGAACTAGACCATCAAGACGACGCCAACCACGACCCGAAGTAGTCCACGTTGTGCGCCTCAAGCCGTACTACGAACGATAGAACTTTAAACTCTCGTCAAACTGTGAACTGTGAACTGCGGCTCGCGATTCTGCTGTCCTTCTGTTTTGGATTTTTTTGTTGTTGTTTTGTGCTGCATCGGGACGATGCACTTTTTTAAATGAGGGAATAATGCCGCGAGCGCCAGCTGAGCGAGTAGACAGCGCGCCCGTGGCCTAACGGTTATCGCGCTTGCCTTCTACGCGGAAGGCGAGGGTTCGATTCCTGGTCGCGGCTACACATTTTTGTTGATGCTGTAATGTGCTGTTCTGGGAAATGCGAGAACCGTCTTGCTGATTTGAGGTTAGAATTTTCTACGCGCCGAACCTTCTACGCCGAATGGTCCAGAAGCCCACGCGTGTACAAAAGAGACTCCGCGTGGCAAGCCGGAGTCATTCGCCCCAGCGTTCGACTCTGCTGTCACGCCGACTTCGACGCCCGCGACGCTCTATTTTCTTCTGTTTCCTTTTTATTTTAGGGCACAAGTTCGTCCCATTAAACGTTTAGTTTCATCAGTTATTACCGCCTCATCAATTGTCATTTGTGACAATATATAGATTAAAGTTGCTTTTCAGATTCACGTTGGCATTGTTTCCCTGTCCCAATTGGTACATATTTTGATACAGTGATTCAAGATATTATTAAATCTAATCCGCAACTGTTTCACGTCAAAGCTGGATTGACATAAGAGTTTCAAAAATTTTGTCGAACTCTAAAGCAAGCGTTTGTAAAATTATAGAGTCATCGGCGTGAGCAAAGGCGAGCACTGTGGAGAAGTTTCCGTTCTGCTTCAGATTTTAATTCAAAAGCGAAAATAGTACCGCATAGTGGTAACATATACCTTCAACCGCCTCGGAAGAAGAAATAAATAAAATAGTCCTTGAAAGTTCTTGCTCTCTTCTGACAGTTTTAATTGCTCTTGATAAGTCATAGATAAGTGCTAGATCCTCAGTTCCCTATTATGTTCAAAACAGAATTACTTGGAAAATAATTAAGGCAGTCTATATTAGGTAAGCTGAAGTGGGCGCATAAAATAATTGGTGTACATGGTTATGTATTCAGCTAGGTGACACTTAAAGTTCTGAAGAAAAAAGAGGGGCGTGTTCGGAAATCGATACCCGACAGCAAAAAGTACACTCTGAAATGTTTGTTGTTGCTTTACAAGAAATGACCTTTACATCAGAGATACCACTCAGAATTAGTACTTCCAATGTTTTATACAGTACGACGTACAACAGTTCCTTCTTGTGTATTTGTCCTTTATAATTTCGCTGAAGCTCTTAGAAAAAGAATCGAAATAAAAAAATGCGGCTATTAATTTATGTTTAGGTTAAAAAAATTAGTTCCGGGGAGTTCACATCAATAATACGTTCAAGGGCAAGCGATTGATTTCCTATATTTGGTCAATTTATGTTTAGCAATTTAAACGTATTGGTGTCTGATTTTTTCGGACATGGTTTTCTAAGTCTTCTGATATCAAGATTTTCACCTTCGCCTTTTGCTTCGTCGCAGATATAGGTAGTGCTGTCAATGGCCATCTTATAATATCCAAGGTTAACTTTTAGATTGCGTTCACCTTCAGTTGGTCTCTGTAGGTTATTAAGCCCATCTATTTTAGATAGCGACTCGAAGACATGCCCAGAAAAGCAAGCAAGTGCGATTGAGAGGGACGCAACACAGGGGGATCTTGAGAGCTCGTGCTGGGGTTTCGGAAAGAAGCGGGGCGGAAGGAAACGGGTACGCAGTGATTGTGGTTCGCTAATTTCACCGTTTCGCGGTGGGAAGCTTATGAGCTCCTGCTTTACCGTGATGTGTATTTCTTGGGTAAAAATACGAACTACAGTAAATCGGCGCAGTTAAACGGCCGAAAAATGCTGCCCGAGGGAACTCTTTTAATGAGTTATGAAGATAACGAGAAAATACTAGAATATCTCTGGGTGTTTCCTAGGCGAGCGTTGTTCGTCCATTGCACTATAGTGAAGATCGTTCTTGGTTAAACAGGATGTTGTTGGCTTTTTACTGTGCATTTTACATTATTAGAGATCGAGCAATTGATTTGAGAAATTAAGTGCATCCTTCATTTGCGCTTTACATATATCGCAGATGAAGTCGGGACCACTTCGGCAGCCCTTCCAACGTCCTAGGACAGGCTCTGCGGTCTCTCAAAATTCGATCCGAGATGCGGACACAGCACTTGGATTTTATAATCACTGCGAGTTTAAGAAACACATGGCGCGGCTTATGTTTCCGCCACTTTTTGCGCCGTGAATTCTTCGGCGTTCTTATTGTCAAATCCCTTATTCTCTTTTTCTCCTCAGTTATATTATTATGTGCGGCTGTTTAAATGTTTTGAGGCATGTGAATCTTGGAATTCCCCGAGATTCAGAAAAAAAAGAAGACCTCATTTTATTTCCACTCATATTTTTACGTTTTTCAAATTAAAATATTAAACAAAAACAGGTATCTGCCGTCTTCTGATCACTACAGGAACCTGAGGCTGAAACTCAATAATTTTGAAAAGACGTTTACAATGCTTTCCAGTACAGAAGTGACATAGGCAAAAGGTAGGGCATAATTTATTCCTTACAGACCCAGTTTTAGAACTTAATTTAGAAAGTAAATTCTCAAGAATGTCTTTCTGAACTACAATTATTTTCGATTTCACTCATCTGTGTATTGCTAGATGGCAGAAACAACTGCTACTATGCTTGACCCGCATACTCTTGTGCTGCAGGTTTGTTTTGGTTACAATTTCCCTACCTTCAGAGTGACAATAATTTTATTGCGCTTTTACGTTGCCAACGGAAAGCTCTTTATTGTTTATTTAAATTTTCATATGTGTTTCTGCAACTTTTTCCCAGCGAATACAAACTAACATCGGCTCGACAGATCAGGAAATTTTACTCCAAACGGTGAAACTACAGAGTGAGATAGAGTTTACGCAGAGGTCCCTTACTGAAAAATTTAACAAGTTCAACGAACGCTTAGATGGCACTAAGTCAAATTACTTCTAAATTATGCCTTCGACGGCAATTTAGGCTCGTTCAAGTCAAAATGATCACGCTGGGCAAGTAAGTTAGCCTTACATTAAAAGTTGGCAACCTTGAGTATAGAGGACGCAGGAATAACCTTGTTCATGGCGTGGAGGAACTAGCAGCGGAAAGTGCAGATAAAATAATCACCCTAGTAACAAATGAAAGCATTCAAACCCGCCTCGAGACCAATATTGCTGGAATTGATCGCTGTCATAAAATGGGTAGGCGCCCCGAGAGAAATATACGGCCAGTCATTATTTTATTTCTTGATTTTAGACCAACCAAATGATGTTCTGTATAACTGCGCGAAGCTAAGGGATTCAAACCAGTACATAACACAGTATTTTTCACTCTTACTGGGGAATGTAAGTGGACATTTGTGGAATAGCGCAGCAGGAAAAAACATTATGGAGAGATCCTTTGTTTGTGGTGAGGTCGGATTGGCGGTTTTGCTTTCTTAATTGAAGCCTTCGTCCGCTATGGTTGCGTTGCTATCTGTTCTATTGAATAGTCGACGTACGATTTTATCTGCACCCCAACCGCATGTAAGCATAAAAAATAAACAAGGATTTTCTTTGCAAAAAATATATATATAGTGATAAAAATCCAACAGACGAGCCAACAGACGAGGCCTAACTTACGAGGCCAAAGATTCACAGACGAGGCGGAAATACACACTGTCAAGAACAAACACTGGTATGCCAAAGGAATTGTTGGCTCCATATCAGAAGTTTCATAGCTGGAGAATATTGGTGGATCTCCTAAGTGTTCCCGTTGAATGCTAAAATGTATTTGTTGTCCCAAAAATTAGGTATCTCGGCAAAAAATCGCACGAACGGCTATGAAGTAGAGGTTCGAAGCGAAATTCTCACAACCGGTTAATTTCCAATCCAGTAGTTCTTACTTCGTAAAGAACCTTCCCTATTGAAATTCCATCGAAGTACGTAATTTGGGACACTGACTGCCAGTCAGCAGCCCTGGTGGAACGTGCCCTGATGGTTCATCAGGTGACGTCTGACCATTTTGTTCAGCGAAGTTTCGTTGACAACGTTCGGTTTTCCCAATGTTAATCGTAAAAAAGAAATGTAAATATTGCCAAATGCGTCGACAAAACAAAATGCTCAATGCAATGCAATTCCGCAAAATGAAATGAAACGTAAATATCGAAAAAAAATGTAAATATCGCCAAATGCGTCGACAAAACAAAATGCTCAATGCAATGCAAAAAATGCAATTCCGCACGGGGGATTGAACCCGGGACCGCTTGCTCATGAGGCAGACGTCTTACCACTAAGCTACACTGCAGCTTTAAAAAACTCGGTTTGAGAACTCGATTTATACGAGACTTTCGGGCGGCACTTGAACGCGTGAGTAGAGTATACCGTCGGACGGCACTCGAACGCTCTGCAAGAGTGCCGTCGGACGGTACTCTAGACACTGCGGTGTGGTTAACGAGCTCCCCAGTAATACACGCGCCGTCGGACACTCTTTCGGACGGCACTTGTAGGCGCGAGTGGAGTGCCGTCGGACGGCACTGTAGACACAGCCTCTAAGGAATGCTTCTGCTCCATATGCAGTTAAGCCTTCAGCATGTTATGCAAAGCACTCGTACATCAATCGCCGTACTTCAGTTCTACTCACCTGCCATGTAGAGTACTTTCGCGTCGTAGAACCCTCCTTTTGTTCGCGCGTCTCATGCCCAGTAGACCTGGTACACCTTGTCGTCTTCAACTACACCGCTAAAGTTCCTTACATAGTCGGAACTCACGACAGACTGGGTCTTGTCGAGGAGAAATTCTACTAAAACATAAGACATTGTAGAGCCCGGGCAGGATCGACAGGTTGGAGCAAGCGGGCAAACACAACGAGTCGAGAGCGATCATTCATGGAAGCTCGGCGAAGCTTCTATGGGCGAAGCGAAAGTATAGAAAGTGGCGTGTTCGGCGTTTCGGCGGGCGTCTGATCAGGGTTGTCGGGTGCCCTGCTCGTCATATCTCTAACATCAGCGGTTTCATGGGCTCACGTCCCGAAATCGTTTTCTCGTGCATAGATTATTTTTCGTATTCATAGATTTGACGAAATAGTGGTATTCGAACGAACTTTACGTCCTTTGACCGTACGTCTGTCTGCCCGTCAAAGCTTTTTGACGTACAGTCAGAGACAATCGATGTACAATCAGAATCGCCACCAAGAAATCTTGACGGCATTTCGCGGCGGAAGACTGCCACCAGGAAACCATCAGAAAGCCGACAAGCGGGGTCTGACTGGAGTTTGACTGTCGGTCAGAGTAACTTGTTGGCCAATCAGACATGCTTGACGTACAGTCAGGCACAGTCAGCGGTCCACTAGAAAACATTGACTGCCAAACAGGGTTACATTGATGGATTTTTCCTTCGGGTTTTTGGCGAAGTCTGACTGGTATCCGGATAAAACATTTCCAGCTCCTCCCAAGTGCCAAAATATACTGTAAGATGTAATCGCTTTGCCATTTACGAGAACACGTTTCTGCGACACAGGCCTTTCCAAACTAGGACAGAGCTTTTACTTTCCAAATACTTTGCGTCACTTCTCGTAAAAATGTTTGAAAAACATATATCCCAAGACGTCCTCTTATTCATTACATATCGGAAATTTTTAAATATAATCTGCGAAGCTTTTCTTAAAAGATACCATATTTTTAGGAGAACTCCATATTGTTCCCGAAAAGACATGACAAAATTAGCGTTTTAGATGTCGATTATTGCGCGAACGTCAGAAACCTAAAATGTGCACGGTATAATTATTTAATGTTTTCTTCATTGCTTCTGAAACCAGACAG
Source organism: Ixodes ricinus (assembly GCA_037355805.1). Taxonomy (NCBI): domain Eukaryota; kingdom Metazoa; phylum Arthropoda; class Arachnida; order Ixodida; family Ixodidae; genus Ixodes; species Ixodes ricinus. The sequence goes on from JAZHYW010037189.1 coordinate 35,386, forward strand.
CCAACAATATTACCGGTGTACATTCTTTGTGATTTGAGCGAGATAAAACAAAACGACAGCCGGCTGCTCCATTCTCTGAAAATGAAGTTGCCTAATACGGCAGCGACCATGACAAATTTGCTCCGACGCGAGCGGAAAGGGCGCCGCCATGCTTGCAGACGCAAGCCGGCCCCAAGCAAATATGGGCCCCACGCTAGTTTTCGAATTTTGAGTTTGAGGCGAGCGCCTACCCAAACCCCAAAACGCTGTTTGTGTTCGCCGCATGGGCAGTGGTGAGCCTCTATTTCTTAGGGGGCCCCCAACATTTGGGGCCCCTATTCTAGGACGTTCTAGTTTTCGCGGCCTAAAACAACATCCCCAGTTAGTTAGTTTTTTGTTTTTGTACTTTACGAATATATCTTGTAGGAGAGGAGATGCGAGCGCGGGGAGAAGTCAGAGCGTCTTATTGTTATATATTGTTGGGACGTCAAATTACGTGACATGGTCACATGACATGGTCACATGACATGGTCGTATGACTACCCAAACGCTTCCTGCCCTTGACATAGATCAGGTTTGTATACTCTCCAAATCTCCTCCTTGGCACAGTGGTAATGTGGGGCTAAAAGTCGTGGGGACTTGGGTTCGATTCTCGTTATGGTATGTTTTGACTTTCGTTTGTTTCATTCCAATTTATCACTATTTTTTTTTAAAATTCGGTACTTGTTCGTACATATTCTTCTTTTAAGTGCGTCTTACTCGTTTCTGAGCGGCTTCCGTCGCATTCCGTCACACGTTTCTCGTGGATTCCACTCCTTAAAAAGTGACTGAAGTGTGTTTTGTACTTGAGGAAAATCACATAAATAATCTTTCTTTGGACTCCAAGATTATGAATATCAAAATTATATTTCATAATAATGCGCCGAGTTGCCACAGCAGCACATTCAAAATAGCGCTAAAGCCCCTTTTTCCCGTCATGTTCGGTGGGAAGAGGGAATCGTGACGTGTATACTGAGATCTCAAGATCTCCGCTCTTTCCGTAAGCCTTACCCCAGCAGTCAGAAGCGCTGCACGTGTTCTCTCACAAACGGCACACGGAAGGCAGTTGAAACCTCTGGATAGGACGTCAAACCCAGCGTTTTTCGTGTTTTTTTGTGTGTTCTTTTCACGCCAGTATTGATAAGTTCGGGTCAAATCCTTGTGATATAAAAACTCAGAGAACAAAAATACGCTAGCATTCACCTTATCTAGTGTTTTCCGCAAGAAACTCGGCAGCTTCACTTTAAACACACTGTACGTTAAAAACTGTGGAACGAGATAGAGAACTCGTCGTCAAACTTTGACAATTGCAGCAGTCGCTTCACATACATAGGAGCGGATCGGCTTTTCACAAAAGGCTAATTCGCCTGCATACGCTATTTTGTTGAATATCAAAATTTACATCCAGAGTAAACACTGGCAGTGGGTGATCTTATGCGCACTTTCCAAATAGTATGAGAAAATGTGCACTTCTTCCTCGTGAACTTTCCATCAAAACACCATCAATCATTGCGAGTGTCGAACGCACAGCTTCAGGATCCCTGCGCAATATTCCAAGATTCTGCAATAGAAAAGACGTCGTTCAGTCGGATGTGCATTTTCTATAGGTTTTCTTTTTGCTTTTCCCCTTTTGAGCTGTCGGACACTTTGAGCTGAACCTCATCCAGCAGAAAGACGATCGCGAACAGATATAAAGGAAGATATGACACCAGCATACTGTCAGGCAAGTTGTGCAGTATACACAACTACGCACACACGCCCACTAACTTACGTGCTACAGCAAAGATATATTTTGGGAAAGTAAATGTTATACTGTATTCGGACAAAACCATATCACCAGTGGGTTCTGCATGCACGAGTGAGAAAACTCTGTAAAAGTGAATAAATAAAAAGGAAAAGTTTGAAGTTAGACCGAACGGTCGTCTGGTGTTTTTGCTGCAGATGAGAAGTTTAGCCAGGGATAAGCCATCGTTAGCTTGGGGACGGTAACATACAGGATGATTTATTTTTGTAAATATAACTAGGAATTGTATAGCGTATTCCTCTGAACGTGCACTAATGCTTTACTAATATAGGTTTTTTATACTTTAGTTGCCGCATCGTAAATATACACCGATGACATACACAAGCCGAAGCTTATTTTGTCTCGGCGACACCCGCTGAGCTGTAAAAGTTTTTTTTTTGTTTTTTTTAAATGGAGTTACTTCTATGATGCCATCCTGAAAGTAGCGAATGATGTTGCATATGTACATAACTGATCCTTTATTTGGCAAACGTCATCTATTAAAAGAAACTGTCACAAAAGCCCATAATTGCACTTCACTGCTCGAGCGATATACGCCTATATCGATTGTTTCCTTTAGATGCCAGGAGGTGGGCGTTTTACGAAAAGTTTCCGCTCGATAGACGCTAAAAAAAGGCAACGTGCAATTCAGCTCAGTCATAAACTAATGGTATTTTTGGGGCTCTGCCGGAGATAAACTCGCGAAAATGAGGTCGCATCAACAATTAACGAAAGAAGATTTCCCGTCAGCACAGGCATGTTGGACTATTTTGAATTGATTTCTATTCATAAATCCTAGTGACATCTAGCATTTCAATGAGATGTACGTTTGTGATTTATTTTTACGCTAATGTTAGCATAATCGAATTTCCTAAACCAATGTCAGGATATCTACCAACTAAAAAAGCAAATATTGGTTTCAGGGTCTACTCCGTGCAATTTTGTTTATGACAAAACGCACGATTTTACCTATAAAGCAATTACTTAGCTTATAACCGGGAGAATTTGAGAGACTAATACTTAGTGCGACTAACCCTGGAACTGCAGTAATTAGCAGCGCGTAAAGTAATAGCTACATGATAATTATCAAAAATATGATTCCAAAGAAAACATAAAAAAATCTTGATTTGGAAACACCCTATTAAAGGAGTAGTACTCACGAAGTGCCTTCTTATCTGCATAAGAGATTACTACTATATTACAAGAGATTCACAAAGTCCCTAATATAAATTTTAAAAATGTCACATAAGGCATTTTATCTTTTTTTAACGAAATACGGATATATTTAGGGATGTACATACAAGCCTAAAAACCGCAACGTAACATTAGGCCAATAAAAAAAACGTACAGCCTTTCTACTCTGGTGAAGAAGGAAGGGCAGCGGAGCTGTACTATGTGCCGCCATCTATGAGTTACGGTGGGAACCGTATTGCACAACCGGCGAGCCGGCTGTCTGGTTGTCGCTGTCGCTCATAGTTGACGGTAGCTGTCCAGAGGGTTGTGTCGAGATTTATTTGTCCATGGACACGAAACTGGGGAAACTAGCCCTTAACAGCTCCGCTCTAAAAAGCAAGCAATGTCTGTAAAAATATTTAAGCAGACTTTAAAACCTTCATGTATTTCGTCGTCGCTTCTAGCACGTTGAGTGGAATAGCACTTCACCCGAACGCGAGTTAAATCTAGCGGAATGATTGATACCAAATACAAGCCAAACGCTGGCATGGCACTCCTGTCGGATATGTGTTGGCTGTGCGGGATTAGAGTAATATGCAGGTCTCGCTAATATACCAGTTTCAAAAGTCAGCGCCAACACCTGACCGTCATCGCTTCCTCACATACTCTCAGCATGTATTGGACACGAAGGCCGCGTCAGCGTTCGGCGTGAATTCGGCTCAGCTCGTTTTGAAAATGAGTGTTGCGTCAGTGTTCGGCGAGGATTCGGATACAATCACGCCCCTTGTGAGCAAGCGATGGTAACCGCCAATGTTGCTCGACGCAATTTTGAAAAGGGTTTAATGTCGCGTGTTCAAAAGGACGTCCAACATTTTTTTCTAATGAAGGACTACGAAGGGTTTTGGTGAACGTCGGGTGTCCGATAGGCACTCGAGGGTGACCAAAAGAGCTGCGGTTTTGGTCATCGTTAAGGGCGTGTCTCTGCCACACTTCTGGCTTTACCTCTGGAAGCGTCTTGACACCTCCAGAAGCTCCCTACCTCCATGTTGGTTTACCTTGTTCCAGGGCGCAGTCAAAGGCTCAAGTCACCGAAAGCGTAAGAAACACGTTGGCACCGAAGTGATTATAAGATATTCTGGACTCGACCTGCCCGGCGTCTTTTAAGCTAGTAACTATAGGACCCAGCTGCACAGGGAACAGTGTGCTTGCTGAAAAAGGAGGCGTAAGTTAACATAACGTATTCCTTCGCCAGGTAAACTACTTACTATCCTGGTTCTGAAGCCCTATAAATGAAAGACAGCACTGCACGCTCGAGCTGGCTAGAGCTGCACACGGGTCACAGCTTAGGCGTTTACGCCAGTTTTGTTTTGAAGATTCAACGTGTCCCCGAATGCGATCACCAAATCCAATCACGGAGACGAGGGAACACAACCAGACCTCGCCATAGATACGCTCCCCATCGCCGGTGCTCAACCTCTTCTTTGGGACTGCCCCTATGGCGACGAAGTTTTATTTAAAATTTTTTTTTACCATCCTACCGGAGTCAAGTAAAATAGAGTGTAGGCACCCCACATATTACAGACATTCGTACCCCCAAAGGGGAATTTAGGTATGCACAGCCATGGCCTCCTCTATATATACTGATAAAGCCTGGCGGATCCCCGCCAGAGCGGCCGCCGAAAGTGAAAAGGTAGAGCGGCAGACAACGGAATCAATGAGACGCGTGTAACGGGCGCCGCGCTGCGGCAGATACGCTGAACACACACTTTTCCCGAGTGTTGGAATGTCCGCTTATGTTCCTCGCGTTCTTCCCGCTACCGCTTCTTTCTCGTCGGGTTTGAAAACCATGCTTTGGATCCTCGCCGCTGCAAAACCTGTGCGCTGATTACTAGATTCCCTAAAGATTCCCCGAGAAATGCGCTCTGCTACGAAATCCTCGCGTTCCATATCTGCGACTGGGCGCTCCATGGCTCCGTCGTCGGACAGCCAGGCTTTGGGAGTAGAGAGGAGGCTATGGCGTAGTCATATATTCTCCATGCTTGGAGTCCGCCATCACGTCTGTTTTTGTTTCCATGCGTGTGCAAAGTTCATATTGGTTGCCGTGCCTCGAAATTTCTTCCGCGTAAACAAAACCGCAGGGGCAAAATTTTATGTGTTTTTGTCATGTCGTATCTTCTTCGTTCCCTTACTTCTAGCGTAGGATGAGCCATCTCAAATAATTTTCTGTCGGTCTTGAAAGAAATTATAATTGGGATTATGGTTTAATAAATGTGTTCATATTAGGGAAGAGGCCAAGGTAGCATATTAGTGAACAGAGCAGCGCACAAAAACAAAAGGACTGAGAGAAAGAACATGCACAACTACACACGCTCAGAATCGCAACTGAATTTATACACAAAGGCAAGAAGAAGAGGACGTGCTGAAAGTCACGCAGTGCATGCAATGCGTGCCACTCGCGACAGAACACAATTTAGCTATAATATATTCGTCCTATAGTCCGATTTAATACAAGGTTTCTGCCTGAATCAGTGTCGCTGATGGGTGTCTAATGCAGCAGTCCCCAAGCTATTAATGCAATGTGATTCCAAAATTTCGCGAGTAGTCTTGCTTCGATAATGTCCAATTATTGTTGTGCTTTTATCGATTGGGGGACACAAGTAGGAATTGCAATGTAAGGGAAGATGACCACCCACCATAGATTTCAGTGAACGATTATGTTCGAGAAGGCGATCGTTCAGGCACCGGCTACCAAGCGCAATGTTCAAAAAATAAAAATATTAAAAAGAAAAACCTAAGACATATTCGCTATAGCAAGTGCTTTTTGTTTACACATAATATTTAAGGTGAATACAAATCAAGCCGGCTAAAGAAAGAGACAATCTAAAATCAGTATAAATGTTGTTGGCTGTATTCAACCAAAACAATCTTATCCGTATCGCTCTGCTTCGGCGCTCGTTCTGGGATTTTTGGTGCGTTCAACACTGCCCAAACTGAGACGAACCTTAGCGAGCATACTTTTCGAGCAGCTTCTCTATTTAGATCTGAGCTGGAACAACTTCGAAGCCTTGAAATACGTGTGTTTAAGCTGCAGGTATTGTGGCACGAACGAAAACCGTTCGGAGCCACGGAGTAGCGATACGTCGCTATGTCAACGGTTTCCGCGTTGTTTTAGGTTTAGGAACGGCCAGAATCAGGGACGGTCTTTAAAATGGGTTGAGTCCACCACCCTTTCTTTGTGGCAAAGCGCGATAAAGCAGAGCGAAAGCCAATTGCAGCATTCATCGGCAGTGAAAGTGGCTAATACTGCAGCGACCATTTGCTCCGTAGCAAGCGGAAAGGGCGCCGCCTTGTTTGCCGACGCAACCCGGCTTATAGCCAATAGGGGCGATATGGGGCCCCACGCTATTTCTACAATTTTGCGTTAGGGGCAAGCGCCAACCTAAAACGGAAAACGGAGTTTGTGTTCCGCGCATGCTGTTAAGGGCTGGAGGACGGACAGGCTGGAGACCCAGTTTGGGCTATAAGGTGACTATGTTTTAATGAGACATCAGATGATTGTTGCGTTTGATGGTAGGTCCCATTCCGTCTCCGCCGCGCGTGTTCACGGGTCCCCTTTTATAGCCCCGGTGACGTGACGATGTTGCGTCACCTGCGGGATCCTGGTGATTGGTGGTGGCTGCTGGCTTCGATGAAGATGAGGTCCAACAGCCACTCTCATTGGCCCGGAGGTCTATGTCGCCGCAGCAGCAGCTTCTCTTGATGTTGGAGAAAGAGGAAGACGAAGACCCGTTGATGTTGGCTGCTTCAGCTGATGTTCGAAAGCCTTGGTTTCGGGTCTTCGAGAGGGTCTCTGCCGCGCGATGGTGTTGCGGACCGTCCCTGTAAGTGTGCCCTAGATGGAGCACGGCCTCGCCGGGGCTTGGAACGTAACAATGCGCAGTAGTGAGCCCCTATTTCTTTGGGGCCCCCGAGCTTTGAGGCCCCATATTCTAAAATTCTCGAATGCTTTCGCATTAGTCACCCCAATTAAACATTCGCTTTGTGTTCTTTTTTAATAGTGTACTATCAGCGCCCTATAATCGGGAACAACTTTGAGTAAGAAATCAGAAGAAAAGACGGTGTGTGCATCAAATTGATCGGCGCACCAGGTGGACGTGCACTCTGCGGCACTATATTGTTTCGTTGTTCCAGAAAGCTGCCTTCGATTTGTTCGCGTTTTAGTTAAGAGATTTTGGTTAGCGCCATTTCCAGTGTTCATGCATATGGTGCGTTTTTACTTGCTTTCCAAAGCGATTAACACAAGCGATCTGGGCTGTGGGGATTGCTCACTGGGCTAAGGATTTAGAAACATACAGCATCGTGCGGACGTGTTAGTAAAGGCTAGGAAATATACTTCACTGGTTAAATCTCTCGTTTAACACGTTAACTAATTCAGCCATATCCCAAGGGGAGCAATAAAACTTTGGTTGGGACTATATGGTACATACCGATTAAGAGCTTAAAATGAGCTAATTGTTTATTGGGTGTATTGAATCTTCGGTGGCAGCCGTTTTGTGTGACATTTATTTTTCTGCTATGGACAAGCGCATATCGGGGGCTCTTGACAGGATGAATGTGGTCAAGAGTTTTCGCTGTGTCAATGATCTTTTTTGTCATTTTAGGGGAATGTACAACGAATTGTATGGAACATGCTGTGACAGAAATAGTTAATTTGTTTAGATCATTGTCAGGCGGACGGAACTTCATTTGGGAAATGCCTAAAGAGGGCAGTATTCAGTTTCTAAACTTGTAGCTCATTTTACTACGGATCATTTGTGCTGGAGCTATAATCCACGACGTAAATAATGCCTCCTTTTGTTCAGCGGTGCCCACTCGAAGCTTGTAAAACATGGGATTGCTTCCACCTGCCTTCACGCAACAATTAAAAAAACCTGCCAGCATAGACTGCCGGTCAACTTTGACCATCAGGTTGCACATTTGAAGAGTGCCGGTTACCCGATGTGTTTAGTGGCAAGTGTGTGTGAAAGGGTCCTACAGAAAATTCAACCAGAGGGCGGCGACAAATTTCGTGAAAAAGCAGACAACGTGCCTGTGCAGGTGGTTCCTTATTTGCACAAGGTGTCCCACAATTTAAAAAAAAGATTGCTGCTAGACACAGAGTTAATGTAATGTTCTCAACCCCGTGCAAACGTCCAAAGATAGTTACGGGATGTCAAAAGGAAAGTCTGTTTCGTACTACAAAAAACATGTAACAACATACACCGAATACGTTACTAAAGTGATGTGTGATATTCATTTTAGCTGCGACCAAGTTTACATCGGTAACACCGGCCGAGTCTTTAATAAAGAGCGTGGGAACACAAGCTTGCCGTGCGCAGTTATTCGGGTTGGTATCTTGCGGAGCACTGCAAACGATCTGGGTGTGAACTAATGTTAGAGCGCTCTAGGTTTTTAAAAAGTGGGAATAAGTAGATGGAAAGGGAGATAATCGAAGCTCTACTGTATACGAAATGCGGCTGAAAAATGCGCAAGCATGCCATCCATTTATCTGCTGAACAAAGAAGTTTTTTTTTGTTGTTGGCTGTGTTGGATAGGTAATAGGAACCTTTATCTTGTTGCTTGTTGCTCCGTGTCGTACGTGAGTATTTTATTGTCCTGTTTCAGTTCGCGCAGTTTAACCTTTAACCGAAGGGGAGGCCGACTTCAGAGTACTGAAATATATGATTTTGCTTTTAAAAGAATTCCTGTAAACGATGTTTTCGATATATCGTCGGCTCAAAGACTGTGGCAGAACCTAGAGTTTTTTTTTTTCTTAGGGGGAAACTTTCCAAAGCCTTCCGTATTTTGGCACGCTATTGTAAAGCAGTTGCGTATCGTCGTTTGGAACTTTGTCGAAGTGCACAAAAAGGTTCGCACTGACTTTGTCCGATCCGCGTCAGACGCAGTCTTCTGGTTCAAGTTTGAAGAAATTAATGAATAAACTCCGGGCATATTCTGGTAAACTTGTAAAGCCATGTTCAACTGACCTTACTGTGCAAACTAATTGTGACTGCCTCACCGGTGCTGTGACTGCCGTCACAAGCAACCCTCCCCCCCCCCTCCCCCCTCCTCCCCCGGGTCACAAGCAAGCCGTCGTCGGCAAGATACGACATGATTATACTTCGGCAAGAATGTCGACAAAGGCGTGGAATGGAGATGTTGAGAAAGGTTTTATTGTTAGGCAATCTACACAGAATTGCATCCGATACAGAAAAATATAGAGACGTGTTTGAACGAATTTAAGCTAATGCTGAGCAAAACGGAGAGTGAATATTGTTGGTGCAATATTGGCCTTTTGACAGACTGATTATAGCGACCAACTTATTCGTTATACGCGAAAATTAAGCCTCCGTGTAAACTAGTCTCTGGAAGGTGAGAGAATAGGCTTGCACACACCTCAGCACGCCATTAAAATTTGTCAATCTTTGTAATAATATTCGAATTGGCTGTTATATAAATGTATAGAGTTCTGAAGCAACTTCAATATAGCGTATTATGTTATCAACATCACCATTCCCTCTCACTCTGAGGGTCACCGGCTTCCTTTTGTTTCGGAGGAAAAAAAGAAACGTATATGACATGCACAGCCTAAAAACTCCATAAAATCGGTTTTCTAATCTGAATTTCACGAAAAATGTACTCTCCAAAATGTCCATCGATTTAAAAGCTGTTTCAGAAAACAACGAATAACTTATTCAGAGAGTAGAAGGCATAAAAAAAGGTAGTAAAACGAGCATAAAGGAAACTAACGGGGGAAAAAACTTTTTTTCCGCCGGAGGAGAATGAAATTAAGTAGCGCGCTAAAAGTGACGATGCTACCTCGCACAATGTCAAACACACTCGAAGCCCCCCAAAAATATATATATATTAATCACTAAAAGAATGTTCCGACAAACGCTCTTGATGGACAGGGCTTGCACCTTAATTAGGATCCGCCGGGTTCAATTGAGTGGCATGACAATGAGCAGCTGCATGGAGACCCTTGTCCAATGCAGGCCTACTCACAGAATGAAGCACTTCAAAGGATCAGCCCAAATACAAAAAGATAATGCAGCGGTTCGTGTTTTAGCCGCCTATACTCTACAGACTCTATAATCACTGCCATCTTTATAAAAAAAGGAGTGCGTGGCTTGTGTTTGGGCCTCTTGCATCGTGATTCGTTATTCTTCATTTTTGTCGGCTAATGCGGAAAACTCATTGGCTGTAAAGTGATACTAACGCCCCTGTCAGGCTAAAGCTAAAATGACATTTACGCCAAATGACATTCAGTGTAAACGTCATTTAGGCACTGCCACACGGCAGCTCAGATGGCATTTAACCTAAATGCCATTTTAGATAAACTGAGTTAGCAAAGCGTACTCTCGTCGGCAGCGCTCGGCACATGTTACGGGATTGTTTAAAAAAAAGAAGGTCTCAGCTTGTAGAAACACTTTTTACACAGTTTTAATTACGAAATAATTTAATTAACGTATATTTTGCACACACTTTATGTTCCTAATTGTTTAACCTACTCACGGCTCATGTTATCCAGTAAGCCTAATGGCCGTGAACCGCTAAACCCACCGTGTGCTCGCCTCGGTCGGCTCCAGCTGCGCTCTAAATTCACGGGTTTTTACGATGTCGGAAGGAGCGTCTGCCGCGAACAAAAGGCCACCTGTCAACTGGACCACCCGAGAGACGTCGCATTCAAACCATGTGAGACGAATGCCTCGAATGTCTTCGGTAGCAGAAGCGGAACGGTGTTTTTTGCACCGGCATACGGGTGTTTCTAGTAGCACTCGGTTTCCTCAAGATATATGTCGCAGTCCATCACAATACCTAAACCTCAAAGAACATGTTTGGGTAAGATATAACTTTGACGGTAGGCGTAACCTGCTAAGTCAACAAGAGCACGCAAAACTATTAGCGGAATGGACGGCCGCCTAGTATTTGTTTTGCATTTACGAGTCGTCGCAGCACTGCGTACCTCGAACGAGTTCATTGCACGACCGCCTTGGTCGTGGTTCATAGTAGCGGTCTTCGCCTAGCAGAGTTTTAAATTTCGAATTTGTTGCTCAGGCAACAGCTCCTGAGGTTGGCTGACATGCTTTGTCAAATGTACTACCGCCGGGTAGAGATTCTGGGAAGAATCTCTACCCGTTGGGGAGTGTTTTACCCCCCAACATTAAGCTGCAAATTTACCACGCTTTATTTCAGTCTCACTTAAATATTGCCATCTCGTGTGGGCTACAACGACAAAACTAATCTTCAAAATGTACTAAAAAAATAGTACGCTATATTGCGGATGTTTCGTATACAGACCACACAGAACCTTTGTTTACAAAATTCAGAATACTTCCTGTTGCGAGCATGTACGAATACCGTTTACTCTGTGTGATTTGTTTTTCATCTCAAGCATTTGTAGATTTTTTGTACACTATTTTAGGACTCAAAATGAACGAAAGTAATGTTAACACGCGCGGTACAGAGACATACGTACTTCCTTAATCTCGCACAAACTATAACTTTCAGTCACTACATTATAATGTACCATGCTTATTAAACAAGTATATCACAAACAACATAAACATATACACGTTAAACAATAAAGACCTCCGCTTGTACTGTGTGTAGCTTCGTGTAGTGAGATTTTAAGTTGCATGTTTTTGCTGTGGTCTTTTTTTTTTCAATATATATATATATATATATATATATATATATATATATATATATATATATATATATATATATATATATATATATATATATATATATATATATGTGTATAACGTATGGTTTTCAGTGTCAAAGCTGCTGCCAACGTAAAGGGATCCCAGACCCAGTCAAGCTGTTTTTAGCAGCTTTTTGTCTGGCGATCCCTTCAGTTTTCTGGGAAATGAAGATTTGATTTGATTTGATTTGATTTCAATGCAAGACGACAAAAGGGGTTATTTTTTTAAGTGGTACAAATCTTGTAAAGGGTCTGTTATTTTAATAAACGTAGTGTAGGTATTCGCCACCCTCACCTTTTACCGGCTCTTTCATTCCCATTGACATGCTCAAAAAAAAAAGTGCTGCATGAAGTCAATTTCTGAATGTTTCTATTTCTAGCTTTCTTTGATGTTGGATACTCCCAGATTGCTTCAAAGCTAAATATACTACGTGTGTTTACATCTAAGCGTCATATTACTAGAATATGAGATGTGCACATTTTTATTCCAAAGCACACTAAAAATTGTTTAATGAGGTTTTGCATATATACATTGAATACAGTTGCTGCACAGTTTCTACTTAAGATATCTACATATTTTCTTAAGATATATACATGTTCTACTTATGATATCTGCACTCTTCACCGCACTCAACAGACCTGACTACCTAGAATTATGTTCAACAACTGGCTCCACTTCATTGCACGTATCAGCAAAGTGCTATTTAAGGTCAGGTGGATGCTGGGGTTTGGCACTTGGGTTTTTAAGGGCACAGGCGCTGACACCGCAAACAGCTTCTCTTTTCTGTCAAGGATCTTGCAAGATTGATTGGCCCTACTATCCCAAATTAAGTGCTAAACAAATTGGTGCACTTTAGTGTCTGGCCTGGCGGAGGAAAATGATTAAAGTAGTCCCCTCTGAAAAGCATTGTACTGAAATTTATTAGTATTAGTTACTGTAGATTTTGAAATGGGACGCGGGCCGTCGTCCTGGATGTGCTGCAGCACCCTCTGCAGCTGGTAGTCGTATTCAGCTACCATTTGTCCGCCTATGAGAATGTCATGCAAAAACACTGCACTCCTTCAGGGCCGTTCAAGTGTTCTTCCATGTAATGCTGGAAGATGGCCCCAGCTATGGCCACAGGAAACTGTAATTGGGTCACCTTGAAAGGCCCCTTGTGCGTCGTCATATTGAACAACAGGGAAGTGTCCTCGTCGACGCCAATTTGCCCATAAGGTTGATCCAAGTTAAGCCGGGAGAATGCTGAGCAACCTTTCAGCCTTGATAGTAGCTGTTCCGGAGTGGGTAGCAGATAAGTCTCCCCTTGACGACTAGGTTGAGTGTTCCCTTGAAGTCACAGCAAATTTTCATTTTCCCATTCTTTTTTAGAATTGGTACGATAGGCGTCGCCCAACGAAAGTGTTTGAGCGGAACGTAGATACCTTGTTCCACCAACTTCTTGATCGCTTTTTCCACTTTTCGCAGAAGCGCGAACGGTACTCTGACGTGCCTTGAGCAATTTGGGTGTGGTTTTATCCTCCACTTCAATTCGCAACGGCGGACCCTTGCTCTTTTCCAGCTTGGGCATGACCACTTCCGAGAAGTCATCGAGGGGAGTTGTCACCTTCGTCCCCATTGTGTGCTGCTGGCCTAGAGCTCGACGGCTCTCCTCTTTGCAGTTCCGGGAAACTGGGGCTCCATAAATTCGATGAAGCCCTTCCAAGTAGATGCCTAACGGTTGGAACCAGTTCCGTCCCAAAATACTGATTCCAGCCCCCTTCGTGATGATTAGCGGAAGCTGAGGTTCTCTGCCGCCCTACTTGATCTTTACTTTCACCTCTCCCACGAGATGCACAGGCTGCTGAGTGTAAGTTTGGACTCCTCGCGTGCACGGTCAAAGCGCCTTCTTGGCGCTTCGACTCCTAGCTTGCACGTAGTCCTCAGGTTGACAATGGAGCACACGGAACTTAGAGTCCACTTCCATAGGTACTTTGTTTCCACTGACCATGATGGTTGCCATAAACGCTGGCAGGCCACTCGCAATGTGGTAAAGTCCGTACATCCTTGTGCGTCCCGATTTGTCAGCACTTGACTTTCCTGGGGCAGGCTCTGACGATATGTCTCTTCCGCTTGCAGAAATTGCACTCCGCATTGCTAAAACCACAGTTTGTAGTGTCATGGTCGCCGTGTTACCAACTCTCGAGGAGGCTTCGGTATTCCGTCCTGCTTGCTGACACCCTTGGGCATTTGCTGAATGCGATGCAAGTCGGACGTCAACGGTGCAGGCCACGCCCCCTGATGTGTTTTGCTTGACGGGTGGCATACTCCAAAGCGACAACAGTTTCAAAAGCCTTTTTTAACTCCAACGTTGGTTTGGCAAGGAGGAGACGCTGTAGCACTTTGTCCCGGATGCCGCACACCAGACGGTCCCATAGCATGCCTGACAAGGTCTCACCAAAGTTACAGTGTTCGGAGAGGCGGCACAAAGCGGCGACGAAGTTCGCGATGGTTTCTCCCGGCTGCTGGCTGCGGTTATGAAACGCAAAGCGCTGAACAAGCACCGACGGGCGCAGTGTGAAGTGGACGGTGAGGTCTGACACAATGACACAGCGGCGCCATTGGTGCACACAATGAGCACAGGATGGCATAGATTGCCGGACCACAAACACGACAGAGGACTGCGCGCTTTTGGGACTCCTCGACGACGTTGTTTGCGGTGAAGAAAAATTTGAGTCGCAGCTTGTACAGGGGTCAGGATTCAGCTCTGTTCAGGTCGAACTCTTCGAGATGTCCCAGCCGTCCGATGATGACAACGTTAGGCTCATCTTTTTCCGCCATGTGCTCTCGGCGTTGCCAAGTCGCTACGAAGCTGTTGTTGCTCCAAAAAGTGTGGTTGCATGCCCCAGAAGTTGAGGTTCTTCTTTCTCGTTGCCACCCAAAATCTTTATTCAGGCGGCTGACTTGGCCGTCCAGGAAAGAGGAGTTAGACAATAGGCATATGGTTCATGGCAAGTCTTCGGAACGGCGAATAGTTAGGTAAAACTAGCTTGATTTCTGTTTACTCACTTGACTTGATTTATTTTGAAGCGTACTGAGCTTCAACTAATTTATTTACACTATTTACATTAGGTTAAATCTGAGACGTGACGGGCCGACCTTGCGGGTGCCGTTGTTCCTTGATGTCTGTGCTGTCTCGAGCTCCGAGCGAGGCCATGATCGCACGGGCACTTCTTTTCTTCTTTCGCGCTTCGCTGGGAGCCGCTACATGGTTCCCCCCTAGCGAGGTTGTGGGTAATACGAGCGATGTGTTTGTGCACGAAGTTGCATCAATTTCTTGTAGCTCATTGTTTGTGAGATGTGCAGGCTTAATGCGGTCAATTGAAATTACTTCTGTCCGGCCGTTGACTGAAAGCGTGAATGTTTTGTCAGTTCGTTGCTACACTGCATAGGGTCCGTCATAGGGACACTGTAGTGGACGTCGCACTGTGTCGTTTCGTACGAACACGTGACTACAGTGGTGAAGGTCGGGACTTATGAAGACCTTGCGTGACTGAGTCCTGGTTTGGATTGGTTGGATGTTTTGAAGAACCAAGCGTAACCGGCTGGCGTAGTTCTCGCAGTCTATGTCACTGCTCTTTTCAGTTGTCTGAAAAATTCACCGGGTAGTCGGAGGGTAGTGCCGTAGACCATTTCGGCGGAGGTGCATTTAAGTTCGTCTCGCACGGCAGTGCGGATGCCCAGCAGCACCATTGGTAGGACTTCGGTCCATGGGCTTGGTGGCGTGTGCGCTCTGAGTGCCGCTTTCATCTGTCGGTGAAACCTTTCCACGAGCCCGTTGGAGGAGGGATGGTATGCCGTTGTTCGGATGTGGTGTGCACCGAGAAGAGTTGACAGTTTATGAAAGAGAAGACTTTCGAACTGTCTGCCTCTATCGGTTGTTATTGTCGCCGGCACCCCGAAACGGCTGGTCCACATGGTAATAAATGTGTGGGCGACTGTTTCCGCGGTCATGTCTTTCATAGGCATTGCCTCTGGCCAGCAAGTGAACCTGTCCACGCACGTCAGCAGGTAACGATAGTAGTGAGACGGAGGCAGCGGTCCCACGAGATCTAGGTGTACGTTGTTGAATCGGGCACCGGGAAGTTGGAATGTGCCTACGGGTGTCACTGTGTGGCGATGGATTTTGGCTCGCTGGCACTGTTGGCATGCCCGTGCGAAGTTTCTAATGTCTGACTTCATCCTTGGCCAAACGAATCGAGCTGAGATGAGGCTTTGTGACGCACGTATCCCTGGGTGGGAGAGTGAGTGAAGTGTGTCAAAGACGACTCGTCGAAACGGTGTCGGCACGTAAGGTCGAGGATGGCCAGTAGAAGTGTCGCAGAGAAGTGTTTTGTTGCATTCAGGAACTGCAATGTCTTCGAGGACCAGCGCTGTTGACGAAGAGCGAAGGTGCTGAAGTTCTTCGTCGAGCTGTTGCGCGGCGGCCAATTCCTGGAAATTGATAGCTGTCTGTTCAGTTGTAAAGGTGTTGACACCGATGCGGGATAGCGCGTCGGCGACGGTGTTTTCTTTGCCGTTGATGAAACGGATGTCGCTAGTGTATTCCGAGATGTAAGCCATCTGTCGGACTTCCCTTGCTGTGTAAGAGGAGCTGTTTGATGTTAGGGCATATGTTAGGGGTTTGTGGTCTGTCAGGATAACAAATTGACGTCCTTCCAGAAAATGGCGGAAGTGTTTAACGCCCAGGTAGATTGCTAAAAGTTCACGCCCGAATGTACTATACCGGGTTTCAGTGGGTGTCATTTGCTTTGAGAAAAGGAGAGTGGTTGCCACCCGGAGTCGGTAAACTGTTGGAGTACGGCACCAACTGCTCCATCGGAGGCGTCGGTCACAAGGGAGAGTGGTGCGTTAGGTTTCTGATGGGCCAATGTTGTGACTTCGGCAAGTTGTTTCTTGATTGTCTCGAAGGCGTTGAGTGCAGGTTCGTTCCACTCGAGTGGGATGGATTGCTTGGGATCTCCAGTGAGAAAGCGGTTGAGTGGCTGGAGAGTTCTAGAGCAGTTTGGAAGGAATCGTCGATAAAAGTTTATGAGCCCTAAAAACTCACGTAGTTTCTTTGTTGTTTGTGGTTGGGGAAACTGTTGAATAATGTTCACCTTGTCCGGCAGGGGACGGATGCCGTGCTTGTCCACATGATGCCCCAAGAAATCCAACTCGGCGACGCCAAAGTTGCATTTGGCCGCATTGAGGACGACACCGTAGTTGTGGAGGCGAGAGAAGAGCTGTCGGAGGTGGTCCTCATGTTCTTCGCGTGTTTTGCTGAAGACGAGGACGTCATCGATGTAGGCGAAACAGATGTTTAATCCACGAAGAACTTGATCCATGAACCGTTGGAAGGTTTGTGCTGCATTCCTGAGACCAAATGGCATCCGTATGTGCTCAAACATGCCAAATGGTGTTGTGATTGCAGTTTTGTGGATGTCAGATGGTTCGACCGGTATTTGATGATATGCCTTTACGAGATCTATGTTTGTGAAGATTGTCGATCCGTGTAGTGCCCCAGCAAAGTCTTGGATGTGGGGAATTGGGTACCGATCCGGCACCGTGATTTTGTTGAGGGCTCTATAATCCCCGCATGGTCGCCAGTCACCAGATTTTTTGGGTGCCATGTGCAGGGCGCTAGACCACACGCTGGACGATGGACGAATGAATCCGAGTTCCAGCATGTGTTCGAATTCATTTTTAGCGATTTTTAGCCTGTCCGGGGCGAGGCGGCGTGGCTTAGCAAAGACTGGAGAGCCTTTGGTGTCGATGCAATGTGTGATGTTGTGTTTGACTGGTGCCTCGGTGTTGCATGGTTGCGTTAGCGTTGGGAATTCCTTTAAAAGGTTTTCCCATGGAGCAGCCATTGTGAGGGGTTGTAAAGTAGAATTTAACGATAGTGCCTTTGATAGTACGCCTCGGATACTGAGGTGTGTTGTAGAGTCAAGGAGAAGACGGCGCTTGACATCCACGATGAGGGCAAAATTTCGGAGGAAGTCTGCCCCAATGATTGCGAAACGCACGTCTGCCACCAGAAATACCCAGCGGAACACGCGCCGGAGTCCCAGATCGAGGGTTAGGGATCTCTGTCCATACGTTTTTATCGCCGATCCATTTACCGCCTGGAGTGGTTGGGTTTGTTGTCGGTGCCGACGATCCTCCAGCGTAGGAGGAATGATACTAACTTCAGCGCCGGTGTCCACCAGGTATTGGATCTTTGTCTGGCGATCAGTCACGTGGAACAAACGGCTGATTGTGCTTCCCGCTGCACTGGCCGTCTTCAGTGAGTGGGCGAGGTGTTTTCCGGAAATGCGCATGGTGGGGTGCATTTTCGGGCGTCGTCTCCAAATAATCGGTGGTACCAGCACCACCTGTTGGTATCATCGCGGGTTGCGCTGGGCCGACGTCCTCGAGATGTGTGTGGAGAGGATGGTCGTGAAGGACGGGCACGTAGGTCTCGCAAATTCCTCGCTAGCTGGTCAACTTGCTCTGAGAGTCTCTTGTTCGATTGGAGGAGTTGAGAAAACTTCTCCTCCAGGGAGTGAGCTCCTGATGACTGGCCAGCTGCTGGTGGTTTTTGGCTAATTGCGGAAATCCCGAGAGCGGAGACATCCATGATTTTATCTGCCATCTGGGCGAGTGTTTCCAAGGGCTCCGATAATGTGGAGAGGATCATGCGAACTTGTTGGGGAAGTCGCTGAAGGAATAATTCCTTGAAGATGGATGCGTCGAGTGATTCGGCGCGGTCTCCCAGAAGTTGGTGCATTCTGCGGAGGAGATCGGAAGGTTTTCTGTCGCCCAGCTCCTCTGTGGTGAGGAGCTGCTGGATGCGGCGTTGCTCAGATTCTGTAGTCCTCCGAGTTAACTCCATTTTCAATTTTTCGTATGGATTGTCAGCTGGAGGCGCTCGAAGTACGTCCCGGACGATGCTAGCGATGGTCTGCGGGAGGGCAGCAACAACGTAGTCGTATTTTGACAGTTGCGTTGTGATACGGTTTTTTCGGAAGATGGACTCGATGGTGATGAACCAGAGTTCCGAGTCCGTGGTCCAAAATTCAGGTAGCTTGACCGTGGCAATGCTTGGAGGTGAAATCTGGTCGCCGGTGGATGTGGATTCGGTAGCTGGCAGAGACATTACCGTTGTTGCTGAGGGCTGGGTCAGGGCTGAGGTCGCTGTTGCTGAGGTTTCGGGTCACCAATTTGAAGCGTACTGAGCTTCAACTAATTTATTTACACTATTTACATTAGGTTAAATCTGAGACGTGACGGGCCGACCTTGCGGGTGCCGTTGTTCCTTGATGTCTGTGCTGTCTCGAGCTCCGAGCGAGGCCATGATCGCACGGGCACTTCTTTTCTTCTTTCGCGCTTCGCTGGGAGCCGCTACAAGTGCGAGACTCTGAGGCTTTCAATGGCCCTACCAAGAAAGAGTGCACGATTATGTAGTGGGAGCATCGTTCGGGCAACATGCTCATGATCATACCTTCGGCTTCGATCGCGTATGAAGTAAATGAAACCATGACCGCTGTGTCCACTCTAATTCTCTAAGCCAGTGGTAGGCTTAAATTCATCTATCACTGCAAGAAGTTCGGGGTGATACCGAGAAGTCTGCGAGGGTCGTGATATGTACGGAAGTGACTGATCGACGTTCAGTTCCCTGCACGATAATGTCCTGGGGTGGGTAAGGTTCGAGTATGTATGTTGGATGTCAGCTTAAAGACGTGGTTACACAGGATCCTCAGGGACACTGTGGTCCCTCTGACTGTGGCCATATGTGCCTGGAGCTTTACTGCTTCCTGAATGCTAGCCAGTGCCAACGTCAGGAACATGATGACGACACCGCCGCAGCATTCCAACATTGAGATACTGGAACTGGTACCAATGGCCCAGCAGAGCCAGAAGAATCCCTGTAGCAGGATAGAAACATTGAAACAGATTCATCAGTCCTCTAGGTATGAAATATTATGCTCCTTAGATAATTATAATTCTCAAAATTGGAGAGCAAACAAGGAAGCAGAGCAGTCAAAATTTTCACACGCAACATTTTCTACGAAGCTATCGTGGAAATCTTTTTTGAACTCCAAGAAATGAAGAACGTTTTATAGGTTCTAAACATGGTATTTAAAGTGGTAGAAGCTGGCGCTCTCATCTCGTATTTAGAAACAGTTACTTAGTCATTTTCACGTCATCAAGCATGCACATCAATTCCTGTTTTACTACATTTGGGAAGACGATCAGTCCAGTTCTGCTTTATTAATATCAAAGCCAGTTAAAAAATGATTTTACAATGCACAAGTAAGTTTTGAGTGACAATGAGTAATAAAAAAATGTATTTTTATTTTTTTAAGTTTAAAACAAGATCGCATGAATTTTCTGACAGTTAGAAAAACCATGTAGTGATATCTATTTTACTAATTCAAATATCAATATTGCCTAAAAATTGTATTTCGTCACTATAAATTTACCTCTTTTTTCTGCAACAAGGGTGCTTACCACGGGACCATGACAGAACAGCACATGGCAAAACAGCACGCGACAAAACAGCGCGCGAAGAAACTGCACGCAACACGCGTCAAAACAGCACTGCGTCCAAAGAGCACAGCGACAGAACAGCACCTGCCAGAACAGCACAGCGTCAAAACAGCACGTGAGTAAGTGCCTGCTGGTTTTCGGTGTAATATTTTATTACCTATAACGTAAAAACCTTCCCAGCCCAAGCCAATTGAGTTGAATTCTTGCCGTTTCCTTGCGATTGATTGTTCATTCGCTGACGTTAGTTTATAATTTTCTAGGGTTCCGTGTTTTCGGTACTTATTCTTCTTCACATTCGGAAGTTATTTGTTATGCTTATTTTTTGTCCGAATTCCATGATGTTTCGGTGTCTATTTATGATATCACTAATAGACACCAACCTACAAGCCGGGTTTTTACCATATGAGCCCCGATAAACTCACAAATCGGGGTTTATCGAGGTTCATATGGTAAGAGAAGAGGTATATCTGGCGCGTTCTAAAAACACGACGTTTTATGCATTATTTATTACTAAATAAAGGACACAAATACAGTTTTCGAAACAAGCAGCGTCGCGGACAGTTCAGTGTGGTCGGTGCTTAGATTTGGCACAAAGTTATTTATAAAAGTTTCCTGCCGTGAAACTGCAGATTTTCTTCTTCAAAGCAAGCTTCAATTCGGTGTTTTTCCGTTTTTACTAATCTAAGAAACGACCCTGGGGGCTATTTTTAGGTGATTATCCTTATATACCGAAAACATCGAACCTATTTAGAATCGTACAAATGCAGCGCCCAATTTACCGACTGCAACTGAACGAAATATTGAACATCACAATAGACGAAATTAGAGTTAAATCTAAAAACTGTTTATTCGACATGCGCTCTTGCTTTACGTATATCTTACATGGAGTAAGGAAAGCGACAGCGCAGAAGCGTGTCGATGAGGGCTGTCGCTCCTGTTGCACGAAGAATTCTCAATCTCGTATTATCTAGGTGTTCCGTCTCCGGGTGTCGACGATCGGCAGTAACTCATGGAAGTGAGGAAAGCTTCGTGGTGAAAGGGGTTCGGATTTAGTATTTTTATATTTTATATTTATGTTTCACATACTCAAGAATTTTTATTAAATCGTAGTTGTCATTAAAACAGTCTTTCTATTCTGGTAAAGAAGGAAGACGAGCGAAGCTGTACTATGGTGGGAATGAAGGAATGGCCGGCCGCAAGTCGGCAAGCCAGAGTGGAAAGAAGCTAGAGCCTCTCTATGAAAAAGCTGGAAAGGTTTGCCATCTTTGAGCGACGGCGGCAAACAGACAACCGGCAGGCTGGTTGTCTGGTTGCCGCCGTCACTCATAGACGGCAGTAGCTGTCCAGAGTTTCGTGTCATCATTTGTTTGCTGACGGACACGATACTGGGGAAACTAGCCCTTAACAGCTCCGCTATAAAGGAGCACGCTTGCCTTAAAGAAGGATTTTATTTAAGTCGCAAAATAGTACGATATTCATCTCTATTAAAGGAGCGAATTTTAACATGCGTTGATTATCTCACCCTGAAACAAAATCTTCAAATGAACTATGTTTATTATATTCAGAATACCTGTAATGTGGTTTAAAAGAAAAATATTAAACATAGTATAAAAAAGTTGCAGTGTCACATGCGTAAAAGGTACTGTACATTAATACGTAATTTTATTCTTTTTCATTGGGCAACGGCGGGAAGCATCGGCAATCTGCCAAGCATGGAAAAATATGTGGCAGCTTCTGGGATGTAAACAATACAGATGAAATCTGCCACTTCCAGCGTCAACAAATTAAAAATCAATCTCAAGAAAAAGGCAAGGGATTCAACTCCATTGGCATGGGGTGGGAAGGTTTTATATTTTAGGTAGCAAAATATAACGACACCGAAAACCAGCAGGCACTTACGTGCGTGCTGTTTTGACGCTGTGCTATTTTGGCACGCACACTTCTGTCGCTGTGCTGTTTTGACGATGTGCTGTTTTGACGCGTGCTGTTCTGTCGCTGTGCTCTTTTGACGCCGAGCTGTTTTGGCGCGTGTTGTTTTGACCATGCTGTTTTGTCGCGTGCTGTTTTGTTGTGTGCTGTTCTGTCGCGTGACACTTACCACCCTATGTTGTTTGGTAGCCACTGGCGCTGGAACTTCATGTCACAGGTGGCAGTCGTCCAGCGAATCTGACCTGCGGCGATCCTGGGGCAGTTTGGTTATCCCGTGTGTTTAACCATTCAGCGGTCTCAGCGGCGCTCAGGATCTTCGGCCAATCACGTCCGAGGACGGATGCGATCACTTGGCAGTGGAGTGCCCAGCGACGAGCAAGTTCGCAATGTTTCTGTCCTCCGCAGTAAGTATGGCTCTGCAGCACCGACTCGCTTTTTCACTGGGGTGGTTAGGTGCACACAAGACACCTGGCCCACCAAGCACTTTATGTAACGCCGACACACATTCACAAGGTACCTTATGATGTCGCCGGCATTACCCAGACGGCTGCTTGGAGACATAGTACGTTAGTAGGTACGGTAGCCTGTCTTCAAACAGAAATTCGCGGAGTGCGTCTACGACGAATTCGACAGACGGCCTTCCAAAAGCCGGAGAAGATTGAACCAAGATCAACCCATACCGCCGTGATAGTGATAATGGAAGTGCGATACGGCATCCAGGATCCCTCCCAGACGTAGATGTGAACACGACAGAAGAAGATCGAGCGTGAGGGACAGCCAGAGCAAGCAAGCACTTCCGAAATTGCCGGAAGAACTGATAGCGAGCAAGCTGTCGCGGAGCGCGGAGGCTCGGCTTATGCGGATTGGCTTATGACGACGTTATGTTGGCTAATGGATTTCGCCCGACGATTCGCCTCATGGCTACCACAAAACATCTAGTTTTCGTCAGAAATCGAACATTTAAATTTAGTGTGCGCACCTTTCCATCCCGGTTTTCTGATATATTATCTTGTTTCCACAGACAACATAAAAATAGTGTTCCGTAGTGTTAAAATTGTCTATTGACGCCATGATTGACGCAAACGTTCTCTGTGTGCCCTGGTGTGCTCGCGGCGACATTGCGACTTGCAATCGCAACAAACATCACCTAAATGTCATTTTGAGTTCTCGTCTGGCAGGTCCCATCTTGAATGACATTTGAAACTCTGAATGCCATTTGGCGTAAATATCATTTTAGGTGCCGTCTGACAGGAGTATAATACCCCTGTCAGACGGGCACCTTGAATGTCATTACGCTAAAGGCCTTTAGGATTTTCAAATGACATTTAAGTCGTGTCGTGTCAGACGGGCAACTCAAATGTATTTAGGTGATGTCTATCACGATAGCGATCTGTTGTTAACCCGGCAAACTAGTGTTCATTTTATTGTTTACTAAGTAAATAAAACTGTAATGAATTCTTAGAACACAGAATTCAAACACGGTGATGAAAACTAAGTACACGTTCTGACGGAGACAAGGTGTTTTGCGGCAACTGTGACACGACGTCACCAATCCCAAGTAATCCGTAGCCGTAGCCGTTCCGCCGCTTGGCTCGTCTGCTTTCGGAAATCCGTGCATCTTGCTTGCCGTTGTTCCTCGCGCTCTTTCGTTCTTCGCCGGATTCGTATACCCCGTTGACGTTTACGTCTGCGATTGATTCAAGCGAAAACCATGACCCTGTAGCGATGGAGCCTGCTGACGACGATCGTAGTGCGATGGATCCGGAACTGCCGGAACGTCGGATCGCGTTCCTGACGCGCAACTGAGACCGCGAGTATATTAAACAAATATATCGCAAAAGGTGTGCGAGATATACACGTTATAAGCATTTTTTTCTAAATATAATTGCTACAAGCATTGTTTTCAATTGTATTTACATTATTTACAATGTTTTATTTCAATTCGCGGAACTTGCGCTGACCGCTGTTGACGAGACTACACATTTACGATCCGTAAATGAGTTTGGGAGAACTCATTTGAGCTCGAATGTCATTTAAGTCAAATGTCATTTGAGTTGCCGTGTGACACTGCCTAAATGACATTTACACTGAATGTCATTTGGGGTAAATGTCATTCGAGGTGCCCGTCTGACAGGGGTATCAGAATATCTGTATTTCTCACGTCATACGTTTCATAAGTTTTCAGTGACTATGGTGAGCTCTATATCTTAACTGACTTCACAAGTTGGAGCGAAAAAAGTAAGAGGCAATAACTGAAACCTGTAGTATAGTGTTCCTGACGCTCAGAATCAGGCGCGTAGCCAGGGGGGGGGGGGGGGGAGGTGTTCACGTGTCAAAACAACCCCCGAAATTTTACTATTATTTTATATATATATATATATATATCATTGAGTCTGTAACTGCACCAACACCTTGAAGCACCCCCGAAAATATATTCGCCTACGCTATTGCTCAGGACACTTCGTAAGAAGATTTAAATCAAAGGGCAATAAGCTGACCAAGTACTGTGGTGCTCTAAATCCATCTTAATGATCTTTAGCAAGTGTCATAAGATGTGTACATTTCTGTGAGAACCAAAATGACAGTATAAACTCAAAGATATTACTGCAGAAATACATTTTTTTACTGAAGTTAGCATTGATTTAGCCTACAAGACTTAAGTGTGCCACTCCAGGTTGCAGGCCAGAGAAAGCCTAACTCGGCATAAGCTTGGCAATCCTATAGTTTCCTAATACGCTTTTTTCCGAAGGCGTTAGTGAGTTCCAGATTTTTCTCTTTGAATTCCTATAGCTTTTCTCTGTCACCGCACATACTTTTCTGCCAAACGAAGCCAGTAGTGCAAGGTATTAACCGAAAAACCAGCAGTGAATCCTAAATCTGGCACTTGTTTCGCAATGTAAGCACAAAAGTAGCCACATAAAAACCGCTCAACCAGAAGTGCCGCCTACGTCTAGCATTTGTTTGGCGATTTAGGCCCAAATGTGCCAGATGACAGCCAAACTACGAGCCGTGAGGCCTAACTTTGCCACTTGTTTGGTGAGTTAGGAACAAGATATCCAGCCTCTGGTCGAACAAGGTCAAGTTTGGCTCTACCTCAACTACATCTGGTTTTTTAAGGCATTGCACTTTCCAAAGACGAAAGTTTGGCCCAAAAGAACTGTGCTACTTGGGACTGCAAGCCACAGTTGAAGAGAGTTGGCCGGCTCTCAAACATCGCTCAACTAGAAAAGAAAAACAACCACAAGAAAAAAAGAAAGGAGGAAGATGGGACAACTTTTATGCGCTTAGATAAGAATTCACTAGCTTCGAATGCCTTCAAATTAACATCAATAAAAAAGGGAGAAATACAAAAGGAGGACGTATCAACCTTAGAGATGACATAGCGTGCCTCGAAGGCTAACATACTGCAATTAGCATCCGCTGCGCTTCCTCAAAAGGGTATTCTGCATTTAGCTAGTTGATAGATGGCTCGAAGTACAACTGCTTTTTTTGTCTAATTTACAAGAGACATATCGCAGCACTACATTCATTAACCGAAATATTTTATTTACATACTCTAAATCTTATTTCTAAGTTCGGAAAGCAAAAAATTGCAATTAAGTGTGACAGGTGTCATTTATGCTTAACGATTCCAGAATACTAGCTCGGAAGAACAACGAGCCATATACAGTTATAAGAACAGTTCTAAACTAAATCGACGTAGACATCTGTACGTCGCATTTGGTTATTAATTATAGTTTAATAACACTGACTCATTAACTGGTACTGTGGGTTATGTCCTGAGCTACCGAAAGAAAACCCGGAAACCTAAAAAAATGCATTTGTTGCGCTAAAAATGCATTTCCGCCAAATTTTCTGCCCAGTTCTAGAGACCCAATAACTGCTATATTCGGAGGAGAATTGAAGAATAATAGGATGAAAAGACGTTTCAGGCTAAAAATAACGTCTCTCAATGGAACTCGAGGCACGCACGCCATGCACACATCAAGCGTTATTAGAAGTTTAACGTCATAGGATATTTTATTGTAGTTTAAGTGGTATTAAGGTCTCAGCAAGGGTTGTAAGGAGAGAGTAGATGTTCGAGAATTTTGGTTTTTATCATCGTAAATTGACAAGCAATCCTAATTCTAAAAAAAAAAAAATCAACAGATACTTAAAGAAACTTTTGTATTCAAATATTTTTATTACACCTGTTTAGCCCATGCTAAGACGGCTGTACCGTTCGCTGCCATTATTCCTTTGTGATGGCATCTAATATATTAGCGTATTTTTTCGCTCTTATTGAGTTAGACCATATGTGAACTGCGTATGCTTTGTTCCTTTATGGTTCTTGGAAGCTCATCATTCTTCCCGGTAGCGGCCATTAGTCTCCCATAATGTTCGTGCCGTGGACTCAACAGTGTGATCCAACACCATCTCCTCGTCAGTTCTGATGGGCCAACAATGACTAATGATCTCCGCTTTCAGAAGAGGCGCCAAGCAAGGCAATCACGACAGCGGAGCATCTTTCATCCCAGAGATCGCTCCACGTGAGAACACCGTGTTTATTCTTCAAACAAAAATCGCTCCTTCTATAGAATATATAAACATGCGTCATTTATAGTTTAAGATTTTTATTTGGGAATACTACCACCTTTATAGACGGTTTTAGCAGCTGAAGCATTGAGACATTAAAAAGCAATTGGTAGAAATGAGCAGACTCAAACAAAGTGAGTTTGAACTTGTTCGACTCAGACGGGTAGCTGGTGCAGGAAGCTGTCAGGGGAATAATAACTAATGATACTGGAAGGAAGGTAACTGCAGTCGAACAAGGCTCGAGAAAAAGAACCGGAACTATTTATAATAAATTCGTGAATGAAATACCAAAGCTACGCACAAGCATCTGATTTATGTTCAGTTCTTTATTTATTTAACCAAGATTATATGGCGTTACAAAATGAAGTCGTGTATATATGGCAGAAAATATAAAGGCCAAATGAAGAAAGGGATTCGTTTTTTCTTAAAATAAAAATTCTGAAATTATATACTAAAACGAATAAATTATGCGTGGCTATGATTTGTTAGGGAGGTGGTTTAAACCTGCGGAAGTACAATACGTAAAAAATTAAAACGTATTCGTGTTACATGAGGTACCCAAAGCTTGTTTTCCAGCTTTAAATGACACCAACTGTAGTAAGGTTGTGTGGGAGGTATGTTTGCAGGAATGCACAGGAAGTACAATTGCGAATTTTGTGAAATGGGCATACAATAGACTACCGTCTATAAAGCGAATCTTCGACGATTACGACGTCGCCCATAAGAAAGAACGTGATTGGCTTTTAGGGGATTTTCTACAGAATGTACGTCAAAATATGACAGCATTTCATCGTTTTTTTTATAGAGGCCATATTCAGCTAAGTCGAGACGAACCACGTTTCTTCACTCAGCCATTGACTATAGCAAAACCAGCCTCCCTTGTTAAATGTCCGCAGCCGAACGCAGTTTATTTCGGCGTCTCATTGACATGACGATCATGGTGAGCCTTAGTGCACCTTTCGCCAGTGACAGTGGTTGGAAAACGAAATGTTGTCGCATTTAGAACACACACTTTTCGACATTTGCCCCGGACGATTTATTACATGTCAATCGATAAGTTGCTACCACTCATAGTCGCTTTATTGTTTTTATTGTAGTCCATTTTTTAAAATAAAACGTGCTGTTTATAAAACATGAGTTAAGAAGATCGGTTTAAAAAAAATTGCTTAAAATTGTTCGCAGATGAAACAAAAGCGGCACTGTTTCTTAAAAGAGGCAACAAAAGCGGGGACGACTGCCCCGAGAATGTCAAGCACGTACGGAATAGAAAATGGCTACTCGCAGAAAAGGCCCACCATTTGACAAAGCCGAAGTCCAGCTACTTCTTGAGCAGCAGCTTTCATTTCGGCTGCGTGAAGTGTGCACGTACGGACGAGACCAAAGAAAAAGAAAAACAATTGCCTACTAATGTCCCGTCTTTTACACCAACTACTGGTTCATTCTTTCATAACAAAGAATACGGTATATGACCGGAACCGTTCTTTTGAATAATTAACAAAAATAACGCAAAAATATTTTTTAAAAAGATTTAAATTTGAGCATTGAGCTCACATTGAGCTATATTTTCCTCTGCGCTTTCTTTGCAGTGCTGAATCCTAGAACTCAAGCCCTTAGGCATACCTGGTTCAAATGAATGTCTTCCCCAGTCGTCGTCGCAATCTTGGAGTGGTTCTCAGAAATTATTTACGTGTCGGAGACTTCGGTTTATTCTTAGCTATTGCGTGGGAATTAAAGTATATTTAAGATATAGTGAAATGACTGAAGATTCAAAGCAACGAGTGGCAGGATATCTTTTTATAAATATTTAGAGTTTACGAATTATTAAAATTCGTCAAATAGGCTGTAATCTTTTCACGGCGTTAAGCCACAATATGTTAAACTCTAATAAGTGTTGTATTAAATACATAAGGAAATTTCGTTAGCACCAAAAATTGTAATTCAACTCAAAATACGTAACGGCATAAAAATGTTTTCGTTGCTTTTATTTAATGGCGGAGTGCAATGATCTGTCATTTAAAATGGGGCACGAAAATGCATATAGGCAATGAAGGGACATTGAAAAACTTAGCTTGCATGTTTCTTTCAAGGGTTATGTTTCAACACTATATGCCCTGCCTGAACGTGAAAACAAATAAATTATTTTATTATTTTAATGTATTTCACGTGGTCTAGGAACGCCCAGAATGCCATGAAGCAAGGGAAAAGGTTTGAAAGCAGCAGGTGCATACACAGTGTTTCTCAAAACCTGTGCCAAATCGTTCCAACGAAAATTATCCCACTCTCACAAAAAAAAAGGTTAATGTCGCCATTTTTTGGCAAACTGTTTATTTGGGAAAATATTTAACGGTTGTCATGATTAGTTTAATAACTAATTTCAGGTAATTACCAGCTAATTAAACAATTCATCGGTGTAGTTTTAATTGAGATTTGCTGAGAATCATCGGAAACCACTAAATCTTCATATTTCAGAATTATAGAAGGCACGTACAGCATTCTGCTGCGTCCCAATGAAACCACGAACTTGGATGCGTAATAGACCGATCTCACCAGCCAGTTTGACTACGCCACCGCTGCCGCAATGCATCGAGGGAGCTTTAGTCTTTTTGCACGTGCGATAACCTCGCTGGAGCACTGCAGCGTGTATAGCACGTAGCAGGCACGAGCCCTCGCGTGCACGGCCGTCTGCCCTCCTGAAGACCTAAAGTTATGGCGGTACGTCACGCATGCGCCGGACGCTTAGAGGAGATCGGTCTATTCCTGAGGTTTCCGTTTACTACCAGGAGCGCATCATTGAGCCAGACATCATGGACCTCCTGGCCGAGACGCGTAACGCACGTGCGCCATACTTCCTTCCTTCCTTGAAGCGAGGGAAGCGGTAGCTCCGCGCTTCAGCCACGGGGCGCGGGAAGGCTGGTGCAATTATGAGCTCCGATAGAAAATCGAAACGTAGAACCGCGTCTAAATTGAGCATTTTTCAATACGAAAGCAATAACTTTCCCATGGAACGCAGACCGGCGGCGCCTGTAACCGCGATAAAACGTGCAAGACATTCTGAGCGATAGCCGCTGCGCGCGACGCGCTCATAGTTCCGACGAGCGGCACCCCACAGAGAAGCGCTCTTCCTGGCGCTGTGGTCAGCACGCCGGTAAAAGGGAGAGGGTAGAGTGCGCTGGGCCGCCCCTCTCGTTTCAGGCCACCGTGTTTCAGGCGTAGCCCGAGGGGGAGGGGGGGGAAGGTGTTGCGGCTGTGTCTGTATTTTTCGGCGCCGATGAACAAGCCGGCGCCTGAGGCATCTTTATCGTCGGCGGCCGCAACCTCGGCGGTAGCGAAAAGTGGCCCTCCACGCCAGTACACCGTAGACGAAATAAGGGAAAGGAAGAATGACATTTGTGCTTTCGCATTCACAACTCACATGACATGCTTCGGTGTCCTCGAATATTTTTCTGAGCGGTGTAAACTGCTGCACGTGCCTTCTATAAAACTAGGATAAGTCGGGTTATTAGTTTGCGATAACCCACATTATGTTTTTAATGAAAGCCGTATCTATAACATTCAAAAGGTAATGACTCAATTACCCGCAATTAAGCATTAAGCTAATATATTGAACGGCAAAGGTCCCATTTTTTGAAAATCGCCCTTTGGCAGAGACCAATACAACATTAACCCATTTTCCGTGCGATGCGTACTTTCCGCAGGAACGATTTGGTTCCCGTTTCGAGAAACACCCTGCAGAATACGCATAAACGCTTTTACACTTACACGGCAAAATTCGAAAAATAAATAATCACGAGGCCCTTGTTACTGAAGATACTTTACTGTGCTTGTCGCACTTCGTCTGCTACGGCTGGTACACAATATCACTAAACACCTACATGAACATTTTCTTTTGCTAAATTGCATCCCATTTCTGCGCATAGCATTCATGTACTGCGAAACAGAACAACATTTATTTCACTGAAAAAAACACGCCCCATGTCAAACCTTTGACATGCCTCTAACCAAGACCACCTGGACAGAAAGCCGCCGGCACGCGTCATCACTAGTCAGATCGATCGAGGCGTGAGATTGGGCGACGAGTGCTGTGTCAGTGTTCGGCTAGGGCTCGTGTCCAATCATCGCGTCGAAGGTCGGGCTCGGGCCCAATAGCCGAGTTATCGCGATCCGACTCTGATGACGTTTTATAAAGGGAGAGGACACCATGCGGAGGCCTTCTGTCTAGGTGGTGTTGCTCTAACACGACATTCCCTGAAGTAATTCGTACCAAATTATCTGCCCAAGCCGCTTCTTCTATACGTACGTTGCGTTATCTTCAAACTTGTGAATACAGAACATGAAAAAAAAAAAAACTCAGACGAGCAAAAAGTGAACAAAGTAATCAGGAACGCTACGTTGGAACCGACTGCGCATTGAATTTCGAGGTTCACCCCGGCGTGCAAAATTTTAATAATAAAATAAAAGTGGGGCATTCATGGTTTTGCAGTGACGCTGATTGCGCGAAAGTGGAAGAAATCTGAGTGACATGTCTTCCCTTTGTTTGGTTCAGCGGCTTATTGGCGTCACGAAACAATATTCGAGATTCCCTGCCTCGTTCGGAACGAGATGAGCAGAAATCTCTTGTCAAGTTGGGAAGTTAGGTAGTGCAATGTGCAGCATATAGGCACACTGGTGCCGCAATCATGTTTTCCGCGGCCTACCTCTGACTTTGCAATTAAAGAAAAGTAAACTACCCGTCCAAACACGGCAGGCTCGACAGCCAGGAGAAAAAAAAAGATAAAACAGAAACGCTATAGATGCTCGACTAGAGTGGCATAAGGAAATTTGATGCATATGTTGGAAAATTCTTTCCGTTACTACAGTCCACGTTTAAGTGGAAAGATCGAACACAGTTAAGAATAAAGAAACAAAGACGTAAAAGCTTGGATGGGTGCTAATTCAGTTCATGGTTGCCTACGGGAAGATGTTAACGTCAACGTGCGTACTTTTTTCTTGTAGCGAACAGCTAGATAAAGGATGACAAGATGCACGATCGTAACATAATCTGAAGATGTGCGATGGTTTGAGGCACTGAGGTCACTTTAAATGTCGACGCAGGGCCGACCTTAGAATGCTATAATAATGGAGCTTTCTAACAGTTCGTGATAATGTACACTACATAATATCACCTACGAGGAGGGTATAGGCATTTTACAAATTTGCAAAAATTGAGTTGAAAAGCAGTGCTCTCGGCAGTCGAATGTTCATCTTCGTGTGGATGAGGACTGTAGTATCTTACCTAAAACTCCTGTTAAAATAGCACGTTACAAAATAGTCATTTGACTGCTGTCCAGTGCTCTGTAGCCATGTTATGAGGAAGCTTGAGTAGCTGAATGAAGAAACGTATCCGGAAGCCATTTTAAAAAAACAAAGACGGCCGTTAGAGATCGAAAACGCCTCCAAATAAGAGTGAGCAACAGTTAACACAAAAATCATCATTGTGCCGGCGTCAAATAGGCCGCTGTGTGCTTCCTTTCTTTTTTAGAGGAAACGATTTGCGTTGGAGCACAGTTTTCAGGAGAAATGTCCTCTTATCAATGCGGCCATTACGGTTCCTGAAATCCGATTTCCGCCTTGTTCAATCTTCCGGCATGCCGCCTTTTTCACGATCATTCCGTAAATCTGGAACAACTCAGTGAATTCGAGAGCACATATAGCCAACTTTCAGCAGGACATACAGAACTAAGAGTATAGCGTGAAGAAAAGTAACATCACGAGCCACAAGAAGATATAAAAGAGGAAATAATTAAGTAGGACAAGGCATGGAAGTTTTCGGCGCACTCATTTTCTTCACAGACACATCTCTCTCTATCTTTATACATATAAAAGATAAAGAAATATATATATATATATATATATATATATATATATATATATATATATATATATAACGAAAGTTCAGAATTTCCAGGAAGGGCCTTTGATGCACCAACGTTTCAAGCCGGGACCACTTTTCTTCAGGGTGGGATGTAAAATGTCCTCTTCTTGTTGTTGACGTTCGTGTGGAAGAGGAAGAGCGGCAATGAAGAGTATTCAAAATATTCGGAAAAGGAGCGACATGATGATCAGTTAATCATTAAAAATAGTAATTACAAACAACAACATTAAAAATAATTAAAGCTAAATAAATTGATTTGCAGTATTTGCCACTGTCTTTGTCAGCAGAATCACTCCCGAGCAACCGGTGCGCACACAGAAGTAGCAATGAAGATGTCTCAGGGATTAACGCCTCTTCGAGAGCGGAGATCTAGACAGTGCGAGAGTGCTGTGGCGATTTTTTATGAAGTATTTATGTCACATTTTAGTTCGATTTTATTTATGCTTACATGCCCGGGAATTTAACGCAGCGGAAGGACTGCCACGGGACGCACGCTCACGAGAATGTTCCCGAAAAGCGTGGAATATGTTCCACGATGGCAGAGCTCCTTTGGCGCAACAATGTGATATACGCACCCGGCTAGCACAGCCCGTGCAGAACCAAAACATTAACCCAAACAATAACCAGACTGATACTTCATGTCGGGAGGAATGACATTGCCCGAAATAGTGCGGCTCGTGTGTGCAGGGACTACGTTTGGATGATTCGACAACTACAACGAAATCGACCTGAACTACGAAGCATTCATTCGATCCTCGTGCATATTCACTACGCGAATCGACTCAGGGGCAACTTGAATGGCTGCTTCGTTCGCCGTTTTAACTATGAAGCTCGTAACTTTAACCAGGAGATGAAGAGGCTATGCTAAGAGGACCCCGCGAGAGTTTACTTCATAGACCACGGTATTACCTAGTTCCGCCGTGGCGCTTCCTTTTCGGCCCACGGAGTTCACGCACGTTTTGAGGGCGTCGCGCAACTGGCGAAGCACATCAAAGCTGTGCTCGAATATGGCAGGAACCACCGGACCTCTGATTGAGCTTGACAAATTTCTTACTGCTGATTCGGCTACCTGGAGAGGCAAATTGAATCTGTCCGTTTCTCAGCCAGCAATACGAACAATGTCTGGCGCTCTTCAGGCACAGCCCACTGATCTCGTGTCTGCGGCCGTGAATGCCTGACAACTCATTAAAGAAGCCCTGACGATTTGTGGATACAACCCATTGAACCCGAATATACATCTACGAGTGCCTCAGCAGTGCGAAGAAGCCCTGACGATCCGGCTCCAGGTATCCCGGAGACTGCTCCCCGGACACCAGCCAGGGGAACCGAGTCTGAGCACATGAGTGCTCCCGCGCAGAAGCCCTCTAACTTCCTGTTCGCATGCTCCTTCGGGTCCTGGCATTGTTCTATCTTCGGAAGACCAATTTCCCTGCCTGCCCCCCTCTCCATCCCAGCCAAAGTCAGGGATCCCTTCTGGTCCCAGAACTGACCTGACACCCCGTCACCGCTGCAGTCTGCGGAGTTCGTTCTGACTTTCTGGGACAACAGGCACTATCACCACCAAGCAACATCATTCGAAAAGTTTTATGGAGGAAAGTAAAAGTATCGATAAAAAAATACAATTTGATCGTCATGATCAAACACTACGTAGCTACATTAATTATGGCCTTGGGCGTAGGGGATTAAGCTTACATTTGACTCCATCCACTAATACTCTTAACGCAGGTAAAATAAATGAGTGGAATAAGATCCTAAAAACAGCATTTCTTGAATTAGTTAATGTTATTATCAAACATAGTGAACGACACGCCGGTAACCTTGCCGTAACAGAGTTTCATTACAAGTCCAGCGAATTATAATCTCACACCGAACAAAAAACGCGATTGAAGAATACGAGCGAAAAAAGACTAAATTAAATTAACGCAACAAAATATAAGAAGTTGGCACTCGATAATGTGGTAGGCTCATCGGCTGCTCCCTCTAACACTGTCGCTCGGAGTAAGGACAGTATTCACATCTAAGATGCCTGTACTATTATTTAACCCCGTCCACAATTCACTGCCTCGAACCAACCACAACGAAATACAGGAGTTGTATTTACTGAACAGCTCATCTACCGCAGGAACGAGCGTCCAATCGCTGAATGCAGTAAACTCGTCCAGTCTTATTCTATCCGCGACACAACTTGCATTGTGTTACAGACGCCTCAGATTTTACCCCACGTCAGGAGAGTACAATGAATTCCAAATGTATAAGGATCTCGATGATTTCCCCAGAAACCTGAGACTAAGAGAGTATATCCACGATCATCCGCCAAACACCAGAGAGCGCATTTTTTAATACTTTCGATAAATCATGCACCCCAACAAAGCAGAGCGAAAAGTACCTTGATTTGTACACAATTGTTACAGCGTTATGTAATCTGAAGCTATAATCAACAAAAATGCATACATCACAATCTCACTCCTGCTGAACGCATCGCTGTGCCTGAACGCAGCACAAGAGGTGATATTATTATTAAACCTGATAATAAAGGAGGAGCCATTGTCTGCATGAATAAGTGAGACTACCTAGATGAGGGCTTTCGACAACTAATGAACCAACCGCTTTACAAAGAACTGCAAGAAGATCCCACAAAAAGATTCACTAAACAAATAACGGAAACTATAGATTTAATGTTTGATAATCAAGACACTTCGGAGGATATGCATAAAGCAATAGAGGCCTGCCTATCCAAAAGGCTGGCCGCTTTATATATATTACCCAAAATTCATAAACAAGAAAACCCAGGACGACCAATTATATCTGGAATAGACACAGTGACAGAGAGAATTCCTAACTTTGTAAATTTCCTTATTATGAACCTTCCTCTTACGATGCCATCATACATAAAGGACACAAATCACTTTCTTTGAAAAATAACAGAACTCTGATAATTCCCACTGACGCAATCCTGGTCACCATGAACGTTGCGTCCTTATATACAAACAGCTCTCACCAGGATGTCATTAAAGCAGTAATCAATGCGTATACCAATAATCCTTCCACAATCCGTGTGAACAACGACGTCGTCGTAACACTTATCGGGTTAGTTTTAGAACATAACTTCGAATTTGAAGGGAGGCACTTTCTACAGACTCGAGGAACTACAATAGGCACAAATACGGTCCCTAATTATGCAACAAATTTTCTGCCCCACCTAAAGCATCGTTTATTGTCTA
Source organism: Ixodes ricinus (assembly GCA_037355805.1). Taxonomy (NCBI): domain Eukaryota; kingdom Metazoa; phylum Arthropoda; class Arachnida; order Ixodida; family Ixodidae; genus Ixodes; species Ixodes ricinus. The sequence goes on from JAZHYW010037189.1 coordinate 71,296, forward strand.
ATGGCTCTCTGCAACCTCTGTTTTATATGCACTGTATTGATATCTTTCATTTATGGGAGTCAGCACTCCCAAACTTCATTCAGGACCTCAACGGTCTCCACCCCCGTAATAAGTGTTCGCCTAGTTGTTCTAAGACGAGCATTGATTTTCTTGACGTGACAGTAAAGATGAGCAGGAATGCTCTTTCAGCAAACTTTTCAGGAAGCCGACGGACCGTCAACACTACCTGCACTTGAAGAGCTCCCACCCTAAATATTGCAAAACAAGCATTCCTTTTTCTCAAGCGCACAGATTCCATAGGACATTCTCTAATTTCGATGAATTCGAACGGAACGCAAACAATCTGAAATTCGTGCTATCTAAGCAGAGTTATGCACCAACCATTGTCGATAAGTCAATTGAAAGAGCACAAGCCCTCGACCGAGACCCAATTAATAGTCAACTCCTACCTAAAGTGGCACAAAACTGGAACACAAACATGGTTGTTACATATTCAGCCCGCCTTACAAATCAAAACACTATCCTCAAGAAACACCACAGTATTTTGCAGCGAAGCGAGAAACTGCGCACCCTTTTTTCGGTATAACCACGCGTGGTTTATCGACGAGGTAGAACCTTTAAGGACATATTGGTGCACTCAAAAAAGAGGACTTCACATATTCCCGGTTGTAGACCTTGCCAGACGCCAAGGTGGAGATTTCTAAATATGTAGAAGCCACCAAGCTTGTCGCTAGCGCGAACTCTGACTTTTATTTCAAAACTCACTGGAAACCTCTAGTGTGGTACGCGTAATGTTAGTTATCTTTTACACTATAAACTATGTACCACTGATTATTTAAGACATGCCAGTACTTCGCTTCGGTTGCGGTTTAATGATCACAAGTCTCATGTCAGGTCCATACCCACGCTCCCGCTCTGAAAGCATTTTAATTTTAAAGACCATAGCCTTGAGAAAATACCTATCATGCTCCTTGAATCTGGGTTTAGCTCTGATAACGATAAGGAATTCAAAGAGGCTTTCTTCATTCACAAATACCATCCGGTTGTTTGTGGTTTCAACGCAAGACCAGGCGTACTCATTTGGCTGCCACGGTCTGTGTAGCGCCAAAGCAGCACAACAGTTTTGGTGCTGCAATGGACTGTGCTAGCCGGGCCCGTCTATCACATTGTTGCGCCAAAGTCGCCTGCAATCGTGGAACTCCTTCCACGCCCCTCGTAAACATCCTTGCGAGCCTGCGTCCCGTGGTAATCGTTCCGTTGCGTTAAATTCCTGGGCGCGTAAACATAAATACAATATGACTAAAATATCACGGGAAAGAGTTGAGCACGTTGGTTAAACATATTTAGGAGTCAGCAGCTGAACAAACCAAGCATACAATTGTAAGGAGGACGAGAGAGACGGTTGAATGCGTCTATCTCGTCCTCCCTTACAATTGTATGCTTGGTTTGTTCAGCTGGTGTCTCCTAAACATGAATGAAATATTACATAAATACTTCAGCAAAAAAACGCCACAGCGATCTTGCGCTGTCTAGATCTCCTCTCTCGAAGCGGCGTTAATCCCAAACAGTTCTTCATTGCTACTTCTGTGTGTGCTCCTGTGACAATACTTTGGCAACTGATTGACTTAACTGTGACAATACTTTGGCAAATACTGCAAACCAATTTATTTATTTTAAATGATTTTAATCAATATTGTTTATAATTACTATTTTCAATGTAACTGATCATTTTGTTGCTCCTGTTCCGAATATTTGAATACTCGTCATTGCCACTGCTGCCTCTTCCACACGAATGTCAACAACAAGAAGAGGACATTTTACACACCATCCCACTCTTAAGAGAAGCAGTCCACGCTTGAAACGTTGGGGAATCAAAGGCCCTTCCTGGAACTTCTCAACTTCCGTTTCATGTCCAACCGGCCCGTTAAAGCTTCTCACCGTGTATATATGGGTGATTTCATATCAACTTAGGCACGAAATATGGCTCATTTCGTCTCAGCTTCGGCACAAATCTTGACTTGAATTTAAAAAAAAACATGTTCTCTGGCAATTTCTATAATAAGAGAAGACGCAAACGGCGAGTTTGTCAAATTTTTCTTCTCAAGTTATATATGGACCGTTGAAGCGGCCAATGTGGAAACTGACGTTTTTCCAGCTTATCGGGGTTGCCATATTTCACTCCATCCCTTTTCCCTACTTTTTACGCTACATCAATATAACTTTCTGGGAACGCTCTCCATATATGCCTTTTTATGCTAATTAAGCGTCTAGGTCATAAAATCCTTAATGTTTTTTTTTGTTGTTTTTAATTGTCAAATTGCTTTTCTTCGACGATATTTGATGAAGTTCAGAAAGCTGTGCTGTGTAATCTAATCAACATATTTTTATGATGTTTACATCACGTAAAGCTCCAATTAAGCTCTTTCTTTTGAGCATAATTTTAATATTTTGCCTTAAATATATAATGTGCAACATGTGCCTGAAAAACGAATATTTCGAAAAACTAGCAAGTTTGGAGCCGACTTTCTAAAAAAAAACACATTTTATATTTTTTTATTCATAGTTAGGTAATATAGTAGTCTACCAGGAACTACAAACACAAATTGTAATATATTGTTTGTATGGCCGCTGTTAAAACTCGAATCTCGTACTATGAGCGTTTGGAACGGGTCTACGCACAGGCGCTCTGCTGGGTAGAATTTTGGCCTATGTAAGGTTTTCTCTTTATCGTTATCAGTTATCTCAATATTCTACCTATAATATTAATACATTTTGGAGTAGTGCACTTAAAAAGAGTTTAGAAGTCCGTATCCACAAGTGGGGGCACAGCGCTTACTTCCTCCCGATTCGGGGGAATGCAGATCGTTATCGAATTCCTCTGGGGCCTTTCCCTTTTGGCTTTGAGTTTGAAATACCGAACTCGATATGTAAATATCATATTTTTTGTCAAGCAGGTATTTAGTGCATATATGTACGATTTAGTATCTGACGCTTAGGAAGTACGGTTTATTTTGTGCACATACCGACTCTTTCGTAAAATAACGAGCATTTCGTAGCGTGTAAGGCTTCAAATGTGTTAATCATGTGTTTAGGTTTAATTTTTTTTTTAGATTTGTGCCGGGTTACTTGTATTTTTCCCTCTTGACTTCGCATGTCCGGGAGTCTAGATGTTACGTATCTTCTCCGTCAATACGTAGGGCGAAGCTCACACACCTTGCAGATCACCCCAGTGCCAAGTAAATAAATATTGTTAGAATAAATATTGTTGCTTCACTGGCTTTTACGCTCAGATATTGAGGTAAGTGCAAACATTAAATAGAAAAACTTACATAGGTCAAAATTATGCTCAGCTAAACGTCTGTGCGAAGTCCCGTTAAATACTCTCATAGCACGAGATTCTAGTCCTAATAGCGGCCATACAAACGGTATATTAATATTTTTGTTGGTAGTTGCTGACAGACTACTATATTAGTAGTCTATGTCGTGAAGAAAACATTTGCGAGATGATTGCACGTTTGGATCCCACACGCCCGACTTTTAGTGACTGTTGTGATTTTGTTGCGGCGTTTTTTAAAACAGACTTCTTTTGCAAACGTGGTGTACCATCAGATTGAAGGTTGTCCGATCGGAAGCCCGATGTCTGTTTCGGTGGCCAATTTGGTAATGGAGTTTATGGACAAGTCGGTCATGAATTCATTTTCTTTCCCATTAAATATTTACTGCCGGTATGTTGATGACACTTTCGTAACCCTGAGAAAGGCGAACTTGCATGCTTTCCTCTTGGCGCTGAATAGTATTCATACGGCTATCCAGTTCACGTGTGAAACTGAGAGGGAGGGTGTGCTGCCGTTTTCGGACGTATTGGTGTGCTGGGTGTGTGGCAGTGTTGTAGAGACTGAAGTGCATCGTAAACCTTGTGTCAGCGGAAATGTTTTGTGTTTTGATTCCCATCACCCGGCGGAACACAAGCACGACGTGGTACGGACACTGTTGTTGAGTTGCGATGGGTTGTCTTCGAATAATGATCTCCGGTCTCGAGAACTGACAAGGATCTCTACTTCCTTTAGGACCCTTCATAAGTAACACGCGTAAGCGCACGCAACACTGCAGAGTGGACACTGGAGGCGAAAGAAAGTCGGTAGTGTGTATTCCCTATGTACGGCGAACCTCTGACTCGATTAGAAGAGCTTTGACCCATTTGGGCATCAGGACTGTGTTCAAGCCTGTGTACACTTTGGCGAACACGTTTTCTAAGCCGAACGACATTACTCCGCCAACGCTCAGACAGGTGTAGTTTCCAAGGTGAACTGTGTTGACTGCGACGCCACGTACAATGGAGAAACCGGCAGACGGAGAAGCATGTGCACCCGGATTAAGAAGCACAGAAGGGATGTGGTGAAGGCCACGCACGCCACGAGAAGTATATCCGAGCTCGTCGACCACAGCTGTATTACTGGGCATACGTTTCACCTTGACAATGCGTCGACTTTGGCTCGTTAGTTGCGTTGGGACCCGAGGAAGCTCGAGAAATCGTGGTTTATGCGCATTGACCCCAAGGCGTGCAACATAAACCGTGGCCCCTACCGAACATTTACGGGGACCTGTTGGAGAAGAGTGGACTGGTTTTGGCTCTCCCCACCACCGGGGCCAGTGCATACTGATGATGTCACCCGGATAGGTGGAGAAACGTCTGTGTTGTTGTTATTTTTGGGTTGTGTTAAGCAAGAGTAAACTTATTTCATTATCCCCATACATATACGCGTCTACAACAGACTTGGATGCCGCTTGTTATTCGAGGCATAAGTCAAAGCCCTTTCAACGCTGCTTTTAGAAAGTTGGAAATTTTACGTAACAATACATATCAGTTACCTAATTAATATGAGGCGATTACAAAACAATCTTACACGTCCTACTCAACTGCGCTGGACACCTTCTCAATTGGACACAGGAAAACAACTTACGCCCTCTGAGCCCAATGGCACGAAGTGAGTCGCTGGGCACCACAGTAGAAGCAAGCATAGAACCCACACGAGCGCAACGAGACTACTCATGGCAGGCGGGCAGCTCATCTTTGAAGTGAAAAAAGTCAACTTATCAGTCAAATGACAACTGTAGGCCAGGTGCCGGAGGAGTCCCCTCGAATGCCACTAATGGCGAAAAGCTTCCAGTTATGGGTATCTACATAGCTTGGGCCCATCTAATAAAACCGGAACAGCGACAGCATTATCATTATTTATATCATGGCAAGTACGGCAATACGGATTGACATCGCGGGCACAAAAATGTGTGATCGGGTCTTCCCTTTCTAACGAAAATAATTTAAATATTAAATGATAACATTTTTTCCGTCACGTTAATTGTCTTACATGAGTAACAAACTGGTGGTTGATGGTTATTGGTTATTTTATCGCATTGTTACATTGAATACTTAAAAACGAAAAAAGAAAGACATAAAATATGTATACGGACGACCACATTCCTTCAAATAGCAACGACGTGGTATACCATACATAGTGCGAGTGATATTAAAATCAAACTGAGAGAGCGGAAGATTAGGTGAACTTTATAATCCACGTGCCGGGGGTGTACAGGACATGTAGTAAATATTTCTAACTTAGAAAAGTTGGATAGTTGATTAAATTGTACTGTGAAGAACAGCACAAAAAAAAAACTGGGAAAAAAAAAGTAACAAGACCAACCGCTGGAATTGCTACTTCTCACTGCTTTTATTTAATTTGTTATTCTTTTTCAGAAAGCAGTGAATAATCGCGGATTTTTGAAGCTTTAGGGGAATTTATAAACATCGGGTTTCCGGTGTACTAATTTTCTTATGTCTCACGTATAGGTATCGTGACTGCTTATGCGCGCATGCGAATGTGTTCCTGTGTTGATATTAGTTCATGTAGCGCCTTGGATATATAGCATACCATAAATTATATATTCTTAGTTGACATGCAAAAACAACAGACAAACTAGTTCGAAAAATATTGTCCCGAAAATCTTTCATTTTGTTGAACTTTCTTTGCAAAAAATTGCCAGCCTCTCTGCGCCCAGTTTTTTTTATCGTAATGGAACCCTATTCAGATGACCCAAAATTAGTTCACTTGGGTTTATCTTGCGCACACTTTAAAACACGAGGCTCATATTTTTATATACATAGACCAGTTCTGCTCAGTTTGCTGTTGATTGTAATGTTCAGCATTCTCAAGTTTTCAGGCTTGAAAATGCATATTAAATCCTTACCTGATTAAGTCCATCTTGGGATTTTATAGACCCATCTCGGGCCAATTTGAGATGTCACGTTGGTAAACTTCATATTTTACCATCGTGAAATTTCGCCTACAAAACATTTAAATAAAATTAGTGGCTCTTTTATTTAAATTATAAAAACGCTCTTTACCCACGTAATTCTCGCATGGGTCTCAGTTAGAAAATGATTTTTTAAGTTCATTCTTATTAATTCAAAGTTGATCCACTCTGTGTAAAAGAAAACTTCAAACTGAACGCCGTAGGCCCAGCGCACTTGAATTCACCTATATTACGCCGGCAGATACAAACCTAAGGGTTTGTATATGGGGTTGTCTAGCGCCCCAGTTCTGTGCTAACTGATCGATGAAACAAACTTTTTTTTAACTCTAAAATTAACGTTTCACCTACAGAACAGTTTCATCAATGCCGCTGTACAATCGGGCGAAAGACCAGATTATATTTGTATTTCATTTGGTAGTCTAGCTCTATTTTGGTTGTGTCACCTACACGCCACACCGCAAGACAAAAATGTACAGCAAATCCACAAGGTCATATAGTGCAACAAATACATTACATGACAACGTTACCTTGGAGCAGAAGGGGCCCTATACGGGTAGTCTCCTCTGCGCGGTTGTGTTCAAATTATCCTTGAAGACACTTCCAGGCAAATAAACAAATATTAAGCGAAGTTTTTTGTGAAGGCATCAACACGTTGCTAAATATTAGCAAGCGTTAATCGGTTTGCTGAGCGTTCATGCGAGAATGAAAAATGAGGTGGCGTGGTCCACACATTATTCTTCTGATTATCGCTACCGTGGACAGGTGCTTTCAGCGTGGAACACTATTTTCTTCGCTGCTAATGACGACACGTTTGCTTATAATTAGAAAAGCGTCCTCAGTGGTGCCTTCATTAGTAAATAATTAATGGCTACCCGGCAACTAAAAACCTGAACGACATCACACAGAAAGCATAGAGAGAGGTGATAGGAAAATGTAATAAAAATATATATATTCCACTTCGCGTAATAAACACGTCCTTATTAGTTGTTGTGCCTCGATCTGCATCGCCACATAGTGCTCTCGAGTTACCCATCGACACAAAACCAGCTGGTTGCCAATTAAAGGTTCGGTTACTTCAAACATTTCAACCTTTCGGGTTTTTCATGGTGCTGTTAGTTGCCTTTTGCTAATTCCATCTTAATATTGATATTTACACGTCCCATTCTTTCGACGGATTTATATAACCAGAATAACCAATGCACTAAAGAGCTGTGCCTTTCGCATCATGCCAATATTATAATTAGCGAGGTTCCAATGCCTCATTGTTTTACAACTCCATCTATGGGAAAGCCCAAACTGTCCTAACTTTTATCTAGACTTGTGCTCGTTACTTCAGAAATATAATGGATTGCAATTACAAATTACTGAGCCTCAGATGTAATGGATTACCATTACAAATTACTTTCGCTGATAAGTAACGGACTACTTTACTCATTGCGTTACAAATTACTTTCACGTTACTTTTTCCGTACACTTATCCAGAAAACAATAGAAACAAGTTTGATATTTTTAAAAAAATGTTCTGCAACACTACTTTTCATTTTTCATACGACCATATTATGGTAGCCCTTGTGAAAAATAGAATATTGTATTTAAGAGAAAGAGTGTAGGTGCACTCCCTTCACCTGTAAGTTGACAAGGCACCGAGAGCTGCAACCACGCCCGCCATCCCGCTAGCTCACGGCTTCCGGAAATGATCCTTGGAATTGTGCGGACAAAGCTAGTGGTGCGCATGCTCAGCATCAGCGTCCAACTCCACTACGAGATTCGGAGCTAAAGAAGCTCCGACTCTCGGAGATTCTTTATGTTGACATTTGACTGTAAAGTGAAGAGTGGGCTCGACCACCTTGCCCAGACAAGTAAACCAAAGAAGTATCGTCCCTACCCTCGAAAACGATGCTCTTAACCTCGCGCCGGGCGCTTTTGAGCCGTGCCTCAAAAGCGTGCTAGAAAATACAATAGCGCACATCAAAGACAAAGAGAATTCGACCCACTCGCGCGAGTCTACATCGTCTGTTATGCGAGTTGTGAACCCGCGAATGTCTGTGCAGGTGGCGGGAGACGTCGAAGAAGCTGGATAGGGTGAAACGGTGTAAAAGACAGCAACAAATAAACACGAAGAGCTTCCACCTGCCCGGGAGAAGAAGGAAAAACACGATACTTGTGCAGAGCCTTGCCGTTTTTCTAGTGGTTCTAGTGACCGGTCATTGAAACAATCGTGTTTTCTTTTCGGCTATTCTTTAGGTCCTGATGTTTTCTGTTTTGTTGAACTTGCTCTCTTTATGCTGCTGAATGTTCTGGTAGTATTGCTCTAAGTACTGTATTATGCTCATATTTTTAGAAAGTAGCGAGTAATTAAAGTAATCCGTCACCAATATTTTGTAACGAAATTATATTACAAATTACTTCCGAAAAAAAGTAACGTGGCAATTACAAAATTACTTAAAAGTAGCGGATTACAAGTAATTCATTACTTGTAACGGATTATTTCCCAAGTCTGCTTGTATCGCGATTTTTCAAATGCAAAGGTAGCCGGCTTGATAGACATTTCTGTGATCGATACATCCTAAGTTATTTATGAACGTCTCCAAATTGTCTCATCCCAGTCAATAGAAAATTCGGAAGTTGCCAAGGTCCCATTTAAGCTCAACTCTAGGTCCCCAATACACACCTGGAACCTGTATGGACCAAAGATTACGTGCACTCTGATTTGCTTTCACTGGCGCTATTTGCCCGCTTTGTTTCGGTTTGTAGCTGTGTGCTCAGGTGACATTATTCGCGTCGTAGTGACCACAAGGCTTTTAATAAAACTTTAACGGCACAGCTAGATTATAATATGGTCGGATGTCGCTTCTTCAAACACATTATGCTCTCAAAAATAAAAGTAAAAATATTATAAATGTTTGTGCTTAATATTTAACTAAATAAATAATTTATCATCTTTTCTAGTGACCGCCATGGCCAACAACTTGGCCCCAATGGCTAAGAGAATACTAGCACAAGTTTCTTTAAAAAAAACAAAAACAATTCTGGACTAAATAAAAAAAAGACACCGTCTACATTTTCGACATGTAACTACGTAGGTTGGAAAAGAAATATTTCTTTAGTGCTATTCTCATGCGAAGGTGGGTTGTCGGCATCGTTTCTGCTTTTTAATTAAGGAATCATAGAAATGACATTTAAAACAAAAGGTGTTTAATAGTGCCATGGTATCAAAGGCTCATAAATATTACTCACATAAATGATTATCCGGTATACTAGGCCACTTCGGGCAAAACAAGTTATTATCTATGCGCTGACAGGCCTAGTGCGAAATTTTGCCTCTGGCCAACTGTCGCTGCTGGACGTACGCTAGTCCTAGTGAGTAGTTGGGCTCCATATAACCTAGTCTTCATTTCTTCTTTGTGGAAAAGGAAAAAATGCACACCATGGGAAAGTTCTGTTTTCCAAGCATCATGTCACCACGAGATGATCTGTTTCTAGTGGTACTCCTTGGCTCACCAATCATACTACGTGGTAAACATGTGTCTCCACGATAACAAATTATACTAGAGAAGATATTACCGCTGCAGCAGTGACCCAAATAGATTAAAATCTTAAAAGGCGTGAACTGAAAGTAGAAAAAAGAAGAAACACGTGCGATTCGGACAAGCGCCAACTTCCAACTAATTTAATGTAACACTAAAGATCGTCGAACTGTCAAACATCATGACCCATAAGCACCCCCACGCAACAAGATAAATGTTTCTATCATTCACTACTCCTAGTCATCAAAAAACAACTTCTTTGTTAAGCAAATAAATAGATGGCCTGCTTACGCATTTGTCAGCCTTTTTTTTATATACAGAACGCTTTGATTAATTTTGTTTTCCATGTTGTCATTCCCTGTCTTAAGAAAAGTTTGTGCGCGTCCGTGTCGTGCATGTGCCTTTTGTCCTGCTTCAGATCGCGCCTTTTAACCTCTTAATCGATATGTACCAATTAGACTCAACCAAAGTTGTATTGACCCAGATAGCTTTGAGTACCCGCAAATAGTTAGATACTTGGGTAACCGCGTGGCGGTACTAATGTTGAGGGGCACATTACATCTAATAACCAAACACTCAAGCTTACAAGAACGTGGACTGAGATATCAAAGCTTCGTTAAAGCAGGTAATAAGTACTTGACTCTTATAAGGCTTCCATATCTTTTAACAACATATTTTTGAACCGTTTTTTATTTGGAGCTTTCGTCAGCACGTGGCATCAACAAATGCTCCTCACGTGAATTACTGCGTTTTACTATATCTTCTTGTCGTCGCGTTCCCAGGCCAAAGCTGCTGCGTCAGTTTAAAAAATATACCTCCATGCACTTTGAGACAGCTAGCTCACCGAAGTCATCAGTACATGCAATGACTTACAGCCCTGCCAACCTAAGTTTGTGCATGCAGCGATGTTTGAGCAGTCCTTCCACGACGTGAAATCATGTCTTGCCGACTACCAGAATACCGCGAGAGAATAAACGGGAGTTATGTAAAGAATATTACGTCACGCCACGTTTAGGCGTTGGCTCGAAATAAAAATGTTGAATCATTTACAAAAATATACCTGTAAAACAAATACAATGCTTTTCCTATCTGGCTATTCTATCGTAGCTAAAAAAGTTATTTACAAAGCTTCCTTGTTGTGCGAAAGGAATCTGCGCCTAACGAAGCTCTCAATTGAACGACACGTAACAATCGCCCGAATATAAAAATGTATTTTATTTTCATTTTGGAGCAAACGCATCGAAAACTAAAACTTGTATGCGAATTCAGTAATTAGTTTTCTTCTACACTCTAAAAAAAGGGGTGTCATGGGGTACACCCATAGGGGGTGCAAGTGCTTGTCACATATACGACACCCTTTGGGGGAACACTTGCACACCCCAAATATGGGAGTACGTGTACACCCGTTGGTGTGGTGCACATGTACACCTTTTTCTACCGAAATCTCACACGAAGGGAACACAGGTGCACCCCATTCAATGGTGTACGGCTACACCTCTTTCTACACCCAATGAAATGAAAGGGAACACAGATGCACCCCGTTCGTAGGTGTACCATTGCACCTCTTCATAAACCCGCCTCACTCAGAGGGAACACAGATGCACCCCACTCAATAGTGTACCATTACTCCCCTTTCTACACCTACTGCTCTCAAAGGGAACACAGGAGCACCCCGTTCAATAGTGCACTGCTGCACCTCTTTCTACACCCACTGAATTCGAAGAGAACACAGATGCACCCGATTCAAAGGTGCATGGTCAGACCACTTTATGCACCCGCTTCATAACTAACTTCATAAACCTATTTAAGACATCAAGGAAACCCTTAAAAAATGTATGCGCCCCGGTGATAGCAAAAAGGCAGGTAAACGGACACACGGGATAGTTTTCAAATCTCATAGATGTTTATTAGACAGCTTATTCCGTAAACAAGTACAAACTTGCAAGCAATCCGTGATATGTGAAGAGGTATGAAGAAGCTGTTACACAACTGAGAAGATTACTAAGCAAACAAGAAACGGAAGTGAGTCTTAGGCAGTGTCTATTCTCCAAGCAGCCGGCAGAATTATTTCCACGAAATTCCACCCGCAGTCGCCATTCATTCATCGAACGACGTTTCATCGACGGCTGTACCCGCGAAGTGACGTGTACGGGGGGGGACAGGTTAATTAACGATTTTGTAAAGGCTGAACTCCATGGGACGAATATGCTGCGAATAACGGACGAATTTTGCCCGGCGGCTTTTGCTCTGCGCGTGGAATCAACACAGTGACTGCTACGTCGCGCGCAAAGCGAGCGTGCCGTCGGGCGGCGTTCGCACGTTAGTCGTCACATAATTCGTCCCATGGAGTTCAGCCTTAATGAGCCGCCGCAGACTGTCGGGACGAAGCGGCGTGAACGGGTGGGCTGAGTCGGTCAGCACGCGCCTCAGAGATACACGCGCGACCAAAATGTCCCTACAGCGTGCATTTCGCGTAACGAGTGACGATGAAACGTTAGTGTCGATGAAACGTGTCTACAGAACGTGTATCAACGAAAACGTGTTTTCACAGAACGCCAGGAGATTAAGGAAGTCAGTATTCTACATGCAGTTGTCACATGATTGTAGTCAGCTAATGGCAGGCGACTGCCGATAAAATTTCGGGGAAATTATTCTCCCGGCTGCTAGAAAATAGACACTGCCTAATTCTAGAGCTAATCCGGAACGGAACGGTCAATAGTTGCAAAGGAGTAGGTTGCAGAGCACTTACGATGAAGATACCGGACTCGAAATATGTAATCCGAAATATGTGTCGACACGAGCACTGCAGCACAACACAAACACAAAAACGAAAGGATAGGGGTCCGTGAAGATTCAACACGATGTGGCAGAAGCAGTAATTTGCCGAACCGAACACAAAACGCATCACATGAATTCCTTGGGCTTTTTTGAAGAAATCGCTTGTTGCCGATATACGCGTAGGACTTTTCAAACACTGGAAATCGTGGTACACTCGAATACGTTGTCGCGGACGAAATCTACGGCAGCCCCGCTGGTCGCAGCACAGCACACAAGAAACTAAGCCGAGAATCAGACATTCCGAGGTCGGGAAAAGCTACTACGTCATCCGTGAAACCTTTACCACATGATCACGCTCCTGCCGTCACCCGCGCCCAGACAGCGGAGTCGAGGGATGAAAAAGCCTCCGGTTCATTGGTCCGGCAACTGCGCACCTTCTTCCATGCTTTCAGCTTAGGAGAGAAAGAAAAAGAAAAATAGCAACTCCTTCAAGGCCAAGAGGGGGCGCGCTCGCAAAGGCTTATCTTCAGGGGCAACCCAACAATGAACACAACGAAAGGATTTGTCACTTATATCCTCTTGAAAGTTCGACCAAAAGTTAATAGTGCAGTGGATGCTACCCGTGGCCTTGGCCTTCAGGCAGGTGCCGTGCTCTGCCTTATCTCTAGCTTGGAGACTGTAGTCACGTGATCCTACCCGGAGACCCGATTGGCCTAAAACAAGCATAGCGTCTACTCTACTGTCAATACCGAATGTACAGGATAGCTCCATACTTCCTAAGAAACTGCCCAACCCAAAAAGTGACCCCCAAGAGGGCATCCAAGCACAAGCTGATCGGGTCCCGTGGCTAGCGTGGGGGTGCACTGATACACCTAGAGGTTTTTAAGGGAGAGGAGGATGCTCATTGTCGGTGTACAAGTGCACTGGTTGGGTAACGCAGGGTGCATCTTTCAGGAAAAGGGTGCATGTGCGCCCGATGCACCCAACTACACCCTTTTTTCTTAGAGTGTACCAGAAATTAGTCCAGCATAAACATGGTGTTCATCAAGCTCAACAGATTTCTTTTACAAAATGCGGCTTTTGTGGGTGAGTTATACAGCCAGAAGTACATGGTACATAGTACATAGTATAAGGTGTTAATAATGATAACGATCAGTCGGCTAATTCAGAAAAAAATGTTAAGCAACGCTTTAATTCTTGAAAATAACCATACGGTTATAATCAGAACTTGCTGAGTGACATCGAAAACAAGTAAATTAGTCAACATTAGAAAGACTTGGAGCACGTGTGAAGCAGGGCGGAGAGCTGAAGTTAACACTCGTGCAGCAGGAGCAAGGCTGAACTGGCGCGATAACGCGACGGCGCCGTTTTTCGTCTCTGCTCCCTGTTTTATCGCCTCAACCTTGTGCATGTTGCACGAGTGGTACATTTGGTTCACTAGAACCCTCCCCACGCGCTCGAAGCTTTTTTAAAAATTTCAAATTTGGTGGTTTTCGACAACACGCAGCAAGTTTCTAATTGGAATTATATGTCTATTTTTACTCATTGAAAAGCTCATTGACACAATGGCGTCAATTATTCGACTTATTACGACGATTAGCACCGTACATTGTTTCCTCTTGCCTTATAACTCATGCACCAACCGCATTAGTGGATCTTTCACACTTTGCTGTAAACAAATTTGCTAAACTTAGAGACATAACCTGTATATGTCTTAAAAGCACACTAACAGGGTATTTATGCTCGTTAATGTTTTTATTCCTATGATCTTTAAGAGCCCAACTAGCCAGAACGCATTACCCATACAAAAATGTCCTATGGTCGGCTCTAGAAAGTTCTTTGTACACTCTAAAAAAAGGAGTAGTACTTCCTCCCTTAAAAGAGGAACTCGCGTGTCCATTATGTTGCCACATCAAGGGAGGCTCCAAGAAAACGGGGAGGAGTTTCCTCCCTTAAGAAGGAGGAAAGTTGCCACCTATTTTTGCTTGTGGAGAAAAAGTTCGTCCCCTAAAAGGAAGGAAAATTGCCACCTTTTTTCTCTGAATGGAGGAAAATTTCACCCCTCGTGTAATTAATAGAGCTGCCACCAGATGGCGCTGAAAACGGCAAAAAAAACGAAGAGGCCCTAGTTTGTTTTTAAGCTCGCTTTCTTAACGCTACATTGTGGATACACATACATCACTGAACACGCACAATACACGGAACAAAAGCACAACACCAGCCCCACACAACAGCACAACGCAGCGACACCGCGCCCCCGCACCTCTCTACGTACGCCAAATCCACACTATCTCTATAAATGGCCGTCTTATTTTTGAATCCGACTTGGCCGGTGACTGCAATCCTTTGTCGCATAAACACGGAGAGGCGGAGTAGATATTACTCGTACTTCATACATTATTTGAAATGTCTCCGGGAATAGCCCCCATCTCTTAGTTCAACACCCTGAACAAAGCTAATGTAGATCATTAAGCTAATTACCTAAAATTAAATAATTATATTCTTCATAAGTTTGATCGCCAACATGATGTTGGCGATGCAGTGTTTAAGTGCATCGCCACTTGATGCAGCACCAGTGTACTGCACTTAAACACTGCATCGCCAACATGATGTTGGCAATGCAGTGTTTAAGTGCAGTACACTGGTGCTGAATATTGCTAAGAATGTATTGTTTGATTGTAGTGTTCAGTGACAGTATGATTTATATTCAGTTTTGGTGGGGTAATGAATTATTCTAATAGTTGCACAAGTATTTCAATGGATTTGTTAAAGAAACAATATTACTGGTTTTAACACCACTACAGCCGCGCTCGTTTCGCGACACAAGAGGAACCACGCGTAAATAAACAAAGTCGGCCGCATTAAAAAAAAAAAACTTTTTTTTTTTTTGCAAGTGCGTTATTTGATATGTTGCAGGAGATACAGCGCAGCGCAAACTAAAAAAGCAGGGGTGAACCGCGAGCTGCGGTGAATCATCCCTTCCTTTAAGCCCGCGGACCGCCCTCCCTCCCCACCTCGCCCCGCAACCAGAATGGAACGTCTGTACTACCCTTAGTTCCAAGTGGACTCTTCCCGAATGCATAGTTGACCTTGCTTTCCGGATCCGTTGCTTCGTTCCTTCGCCGAATCGTCATTCAGTGTCATTTCTTGTGCGGGGCTCTAGTTTTTCAGAAACGCGTGTTTGCCGCAAGCCGGTTGTGGCCTCGATGTTGACGGACTACAGCATGTGTCGGACGCAGTTGCTCGTCGCAACGCAGTGCTCTTTCCTATCGACTGGATATTATGTTCTGTTTGACACAGAACTGAAATAAACGCCGCGCGGATTATCTTTCGCTGTATGGTACGTACGCTTTATTTCAAGAGTATACGTTTCTTCCGGAGGTGAGGGAGTAGGACCGTAGAGACAGGTCGACTCAAATAGAGCAGCAATCTTGGCAGCTACGTAATCACGCAAAAAAAAATCAAGACGATTTATTTTTCGTGCGCTTTATTAGTCATTAAAGTTAAAGCAAGTAGGCAGGCGAGCAAGTTAGGGATATATTACTCTGTCGACTTGTCTTGTTGCAAGTAACGCGACAAAAGTGGTCGTACTTGCCATGCCAGTGATAAACCGCCACCTGTGCTTATCGCAGCAGCAAGCTTTTATCCACCATGAACAAGCGCGATCTCGAAGAGGGCGTATACGGCATGATTCTCGCGAGACACGCGCCGCGCTACGCGCCTCGCTTTTTTGTTAAACTAGTGTACCACCGCTAGCCTCCGCTAGCACCGCGTATGGGCAGTAGTGAGATCGCTGTAGGTGACGGCAACCAAGCCGTAAAGTTGCCGTCACCGCCATTGAACATGTTCGCGGCGGCAGCGGTGGTTCGAGCGCCGCTGCCGCTACGAACATAGAGGAGGAATTTTCATCCCTTTTACGAGCAGCACTAGGTGGCGCTGCTTCTGGATCGGTGAAAGGGAGGACAGGGGGCAATTTCTTCCCTTCCGTTGGCGACAGGGTGGAACGTCGTTTTTTCCTCCATTTCTCCTCCCTTTTTTTAGAGTGTATGGTCGGCTTTAGCTATTTGGCCCAGCTAGCTAAAGAATTTTTTATGACTGTCTTTAGCATTTTTCATGGTCGCCTTTATGGGCCTCTTTAGCTTTGTCTATGGCACTACCGCTCTCCAGCCATAGCGCTCTTTAGCTTGTCTAATGGTTGTCTAAAGACTTCTCTATGGCTTGCCCTATGGCTCTCTTTAGCCAGCAAACTCTAAAAATAATAATTTTACTTCAAGTACCCCCGACTTGTGAACGCTACATGGTAGATAATACGTACTAGAGTGCCTTCATGTGCGCTTCGCATAGAGTGATGCCAACTGCCTGTTTCCCTTTCCCACACCCTCTCCCGCCGCCATTTTGTTCCTCATTGTTTCCCCATGCGCCGGAAAGTGGCCTTTGTGTTCCTTCGGCCCTCCCATCCGAGGGGCGAAAATGCTAATCCTCCCTCCGTGGGTTCCACAACGCTGCTCCGAACTTTAGAGATAAGGTGCTTGTTTCCGAGAGGGTTATAAGCCCCACGGATTATCGCTGTGAACCAATATGGCTGCTGGTTTGTCGGCGAGTGGAATTACAAGGGGCGGCATCACCCTAGCAAAGCGCACATGAGGAATACGTACAGAGCGCGACACTGTTAGCGCGAACAAGCGATCGCCGGTTTTTCCAGTTTTTCTCTTTGAAACCAAGGGATGTCATCCAAGCTATTATTGCTACGGAAAGAGCTCATTCAGTTCTATAATGTAAGCAATAAAATTTCGTCCTCGCCAATACTATTTAGAAGTAAAATGCGAAAATGCGCCGATGTCGTGTTCGCGCTAACAGTTTCGCGATGTGTACATGTCTGAACACACAGAATACACAGAACACAATCAGAACACTACCCCACACATCGTCTTTCGTCCCGCTACTACGTGGTATACGCGAGCAGGCGCAGGTTACCATGGCAACAACGTTCGAGCGGCCGAGAGCCGAGTCGGACGAGCGACGAGCGCACGAATACGGGAGAAAGGGTATGGCATTGGCTATTTTGCAAGTGTATACAGGCTCTGTCGTCTGCTGCACCAACGCTTTGTCGAACCTAGCCGAACCCTAGCACGTTTTCGGTGAAAAGTAAGTGGATTAGGGGACACTGCCAGGCGTGAAGGTAAGTTACAACGAACAACGTATTCAAAGAAGTGAATAGCTTCACCCGTCGCGATGCGTTTACGCTGCCACTGCGCCGCCAACGACGTACGACGTTCCAATGGATGGGCGGGATGGCGGATGGCTGCGACGGCTGTTGGCGGTTGCTGGCGCTACTCGCGCGCGGTCGCGGAGGCACAACGAGAAAGTGCGTGATATGTACCGATGGTTCCCGAAATCCCCTGCCGTCGCGGCGCCGTACGTTTTGCAACAGGTTTATTTGCGGCTCGAAATTCGTTTTCCTTCCGCCCGAAAACAGCCGGTCGAGAATTAGCCGGTTTGAGTCGCGCTCACTCTCTTTTCCATGGTAACGTGGCGTTCAAAAATATGTTGTCTCAAATATATTCAAAATCTTGGGTAATCTAAGGCGCACATTTAATAGTTAACATAAGAGCGTAATATGAACCCATTTTGTGGCCTCCAAGAAGCTGCAAATAGTTGAATCAAAAATAAATGTTGCACAGATTGCAGGAAGTACATGTACACGAAATTCTCAAGACTGCCACATTACGCGGGCTGGACGACGCGATGGCTGCACACGGCGGATAAACATTGCGACGGACCTGCGCCCGCCACTTCGGATCTGTCGTTCGTGGTACCGGCCAATTGATCTTCAAGCGGGGAACATCGAGCGGGAGGGAAATAAGTGCAAAACAATCGCACGACGAACAGTGCACGCAACTTCGTCGTTGTCGTCGCGTGTTTCACACTTCGGAGAAGCGGAGAAAAAGAAAACGCTGTCGGACATGCGGCCATAAGCTTTCGTGCTCTTGTTTCGCTTTTAATTTCGAACAGCCGAGCTTTTTTTTTTTTTTTTTTTTGGGGGGGGGGGGGGGGCTTTAATAAGAATATACGTAACTTCGTAGTAAAATATTGCTAAGGTGGTCGCCCACGCCACATCTTCGCAAAGACAAATCACTTTTTGCGGATGTCAGTGTCCCTGTAAGAATGTTTAAAAAATTGCAGAATGTTTAGATCAATTTTTAACCATTTAAATCAAAATTATTTATACAAAATGTTTTATTTTATATCGTTTTGTTCGTGATTCGGACGCGCTTGTTGTGACTTTAAAATTTATAGAGGCTTTTATACCACCACTTTCGTTGCATGAAGGCTTAAAAACGAAAGGTCACTCCGCTATTAAATTGAATCGGTTCTGGCGTATTCGCTGTCGATATGTACTTGTGCCTGTAATTTACTGGAAAACGAAAGCAGACGTTACTCCATGGTCGGCTGGTGTAAAACTGTGGTACTGAATCTCAATAAACATTGCTCGCTTCAGAGAAAAACCAAAAATAGTGAGAGCTATCTTTAGTGCACCTTTCGAGTCACATACTGAGACCAGGTTTAATAATCTCAAAATTTTCAAAATACATACCCCATATATGAGGTCTCAAACACACAGCTCGCCACTCGCTGGGAAGCGTTACGCAGGCAATGGGCTGCGAGTCCCCGTTCCCATTTCTCGAGCGCAGGAAACGCCATGCGTCAAGGTGCTCTTATCTCGCAGATTGTTATTCTGCTCGCAATGTAGCCCCGCTTTCTTAACGTGTTCACATAGTCTATACTTACCTTTGTTCATCTGACGGGGGTTTCGTATATGTATTGATTTGCAGTTCTTTGTCATGTTAATCACCTATATACGAAAATTCCGCTACTAGGCTACAAGCGCGAGCTCTTCTTTGAAGGACGCGTCCCGGCTCGACGAATTCTCGATCAGCAGGAGAAACTGCCAAAGAAAAGCTATCAGCTTGGGATTGTCGCCTTCAAAAAATTTCGCCATTAAAGAACAAAAAAGTTTTCAAACTGTTCTAATCCAACAGGAAAGCAAAAACTGTCGTATTAACAGTTTCTTTTTTCAGAGACATGTCGAGCTTGGTTAATTCTCAAGTCAAATGAGTAAGGCGTATGGCAGAGTGATTGTTCTCTTTTCCTATTAAAATGGCAACACGGTCGCGGGCAGTGCCATTATAATTCTTATTGTTATATCAAGTGGGGGTGAAAGTATTCCTTTAAACGAATCAAAGCTAAAGATATTACCAAAAAATCTGCGAGTTTACAGAAAAGCGTTGAGGATGATGTCCCTTCCATTCAAAATATTTTAACCCCCTCCCCCCTTCCCGCCTTACGTTGGCCCTCGATGTTTCGGAGGCGGGGTATCTGGCCCCCACACTGAAATGAGATTGAGGCGCCCGTCCTATATAATTGTCAATGATGCGTCAATATAAAAAGTGAAACAAAGCGAACTGTCATCTTAAAAAAATTAGCAGCTTCAGAACAGAATAGCCCCTTTTACCTTTCCCGCCATATAAATATTGGAAGGTTCTCATATGCAGATCTAACCATGGGCAGACAATGCTTGGACATTTTGTTCCTCGAATTGTAAATATCATTAAGAACAATAACATAGATATAGGAACTTCATTTCTACAAAATATTTACATGGCAAGTTTTTGCAAAACGTTTTAACGAACATAATTTAAAATTCTTGAATATTTTTTTCCGGCTACGGTATTCGTTTTCTAATATTACTTGAATTGTAGTATAACATGTTTTTTGCGCGTATTTTTTCGTTGTCATTTTTGTACAAACGGTCCTCAGTGGTTAATTTTTCATTGGACACCACCCTTATATTTTTGTTTTCTAACCTTGGTCACACAATGATTAGTAATATGAAAGTAAACTTACCTCTACGACTGCAACACCAAATTGCTGCTCCAAGTCCTTCTGGCCAGATGTTTCGTCCGTAGCCCTAAGATTTATGAATGTTGGAACAAGGAATTCTCTGCATATTACAAATATTGAACTCCATATTTCCCGATGTTATTTTATATATCAAAATAGGAGTCTCCTGAGTTTTTTTTTTTTTTAAACTTCGAACCTTCTGACATGCTAAATTTATTCAGGTTTAAATCGGTAAACATTTTTATTCAACATTGTGAATAAACAATCGACATTTTTATTCAAAATTGTGAAACAATCGATTGTGTCTTTCAGCCAAACGCGTTTAAATGCGGTAGTTTGACAGGGCCATCATTGCATACGTTTATTCTTATTTTCAGTGACCCACCAACAGCTTAACGCCTCCTTAGTGGTGCACTTATCAATGAGTCAATGAGTAGAAAAATGTTAAACAGGATAAAAGCGAAACGTTAGGAAAAAACAATAGCCTCAACACACTTTCGAAATTTACGCTTTTCATCAAAAATATCAAGACTAGCATTCCCACAAATCTTTTCTAAATGGTTATGTCAGTTTTATTGAAATTCTTTGAATGCTTTAGAACACTTTGAACCTTAGGTCGAAAAGTCGAAATGCGTAGAGCGTCGCCGCTCAACGTTCTTCTTTGCGTCGATGTACTTGGACAAGAAGTACATCGCGTTTATTCTTGACGAGCAACGCGTAGGCTGATTTTATCGTAAAGTGTCAAGCTCAAGCAGCCTCCGCTGCTTGGGCTTGGCGCTGTTCCCACGACTCTAGTGGCGGAGTCCCACTAACCTTGGGACGCCGCCACTTGAGCTCGACGCGGTTCTTCAGATTGTAGGGCCCGCTTGCGACGCTGAGTCGGACACATCCTGGGTTCGCTGGCCTCCTGATGGCTGGACGTTTCGGTGCCGCTGAAGCAACACGACCTGCTGAACCCATACGAGCCTGCCATTCACGTGCTGCCTCTGGCATCATCGTTCTGCTCCTTTCTTTTTTGCACTTTCCACCCTTCTCGACTCCACGCGCTTTCTCACCACACATAATTCTGCTCGTCACGTTCGTGCGCGTTGGGGTCTATACGTCAGTCAGCAGCGCACTCGCCTTTGATGGTGGTGACTCAGGATCAATCCCCGTTCACCGGAAAAAGTACACCTTTCAAGATTTTATAGCGGCTACGGACTGACTGACTTGCACATTTCGGGCTACATGTTTCGTGCTTACTTTTCTCCTGAGGTTGGTTGGCCCCATAAAGCTACCGCTTTTCAAAATACCAGCCACAGCAAGTCATGTGGGAGGAAACGGACAGCCATTTTAATTCTGAGCACGACTTACTTGAAATCTACAAGACCAGAAAGCATTGCCACATTTTCGTAAGAATCCCTAATGGTACAGTCTCAACTGAAAATGCAACAGCGGCAGGAAGAAACGGATGCATAAATTGGTGTTCCTCGTGACCCAGGAATGCAGACACAGGGATCAGGGGAGGAGGGGAGGTTATGGAGAAGGAGGAGGTGGGGAGGAGGAGAAGGAGGAGGGGAGGTACTCTCCTCCCCTCCTCACCCTTCTCTCCTGCTAATCATCCCCTCTTCCTCCCCTCTTTCGCCCTCCTCCTTCATACCCTCCCCTGTTCCTCCTCTGTACCCTCTTCTCCTCCGTACCCTCTTCTCCCCCTTCTCGATACTCTCTCATCCTCCTTCGTACGGTCTTAAAACCGCATAAAACAGCCGGGGACATGAATCACACGTGCTCACAGGGACTGCTAAAATCAGGGACGCTGCCGCTCGCCGCGGCCGGACGGGCAGACTCGCCGCCCCATTAACAGACACGCTTCTGCTTGTGGCGCTGAATGCAACACTTCCGTGGCGCCACCTGGCCGTTGCCGGCTGGCTATGCGAGACTAAAGACTTGTGTGTGACTGTGTGTGTATGTAATTTCTTTTCCTGCTGCGAAGCAATATAGCTCAAGGAAAGAGAATGCGAACATAAACATCCATTTATAAGAAAGTATATATTTTTATATATTTATTTACCTTATGGGCCAGAGGTTCAAGAGAGGAAGTTGGGTACACAACACAGTATGGAGCCAAACGATTATACAGTAGTTGGGGCTATTCACAAAAGGAAAAGATTAGTTATGGCAGTTCTATAGCACAAACTATAGGAAATTTTGACGATGGCTCAGGGAAGGTTATTTGACATTCTTCAGGGGCTAGGAAGAAAAGTGTCATGAAAATGTTTAGTGCGACTTGATGTAATTCCAACTTTTTGATGGTGAGCGATGAGCGATTAAACATATTGAGGTTCCGTTAGTAGCCTATCTTTCCGAATCCAGTTGCTAAAATAGACCTTATAAAACAAACATAGACGGAAATGTGTCCACGTTGAGAAAAGAAATGTAATAATAAGCTTGATTCCATTGCAGTCACACTAGATGTACGATGATGGTTGGAATGTATCAAACAAAATGCGCGCTTGTGAACAGATTTCAATTCTAAAATAAGCGACTGATACCTTGATCTCAGACGGGAGCCGAATATTTAAATTAAGTGCGAACTGATGTTTTATGAAGTGGCAAGATGACGGCTGTCGGCGCGTTCTTCGGCGGTGGCGAAATCTACAGGCGCCAAGAGGCGAAGCCGCGACAAGCGTGACACTGCGGCGCAGGTCGCCGGGACGCCAGTCCCCAGAGCCCTGGGCTCTGCTAGAATACTTTTTGTGTGTGCGCTTTCTAAAATCTGCGAGTTAGCCGTTCTCTTTATATGTCCTTTAGTTTTAATCATGGCTCGACCGGCCTTCGCTGTCTTTCGTCTTTTCAACTCAGTCGTTCGAGCGAGCCGTTTGGGCGTGCGGTGTGGGTAGTTTGCCATTTCGATATAAATTTGCATCCTACCGTCGTGAGGCCGTGCCGGTACTGCATGCATGGTGCCCGTTAAAGACCCAAGGTGAGCGATCGTACTGCACTGGCTACACTTCACATCTACAGTGATTAACCATGTCGCCGTATTCTGGCAGACTAAACACCTGCTGTCTACGCAGCCAACGACTAAGTTGTTTTTTGTGGGCACTTTTCGAGTCCGGTGCGTGCTATCGTCACGGAGTCACTGTGCGTGCTGGCTCATTGACTTCACGTGTGAGTACTGTCATTTGATACTATTTCCAAGCTCCTATAACCACGTAACTTTCATCAAACGGTGTTTGATTTGAAATAAATATTCAAGGTTACAAAACAAACTGAAGCACATGTTTCTTTTACTGTCCTTGTTTCCGCAGGCCTATTTTTTTTATTGCTGATGACGTACGCCGTGTTCAACTAAACTTTTATTTTTAACGACTGAGAGCTGTTAACTTTTTCCCAACTAGTTCCAACTGGTTCGCGCTCGGTGTGACGGGTAACCGAACCTTTATATAATAAGAATCACTGAACCAGAACCAAACCGGAACAAAATGCAAAGCAACCCGAACCCGAACCGAACGGGAAGAATGACCGATTCAACTCCCTGCTTTAAACCCAGCTGATCTTCTAGTGTCTGGGTGGAACAGGAATATAGAATTGGATTGAATATGTTTAGAAATCACAATCATCGTAGTGCAAACATAAAAGTTTACATTTTAAGACAGGTTTCTAATATACCGTGCTACAGACCCTTGAGCTGGAACCGCTTTGTCAGCTGTTTTCTGTTCTCGCTAGAGTGAATGGTCATATGGGGCAGGTATACGCAGCGTGGTTGTTAACAGTGCACTGGAGGTATTCTTGTGTATGTACTCGAAGCAGAGAGCAAGATAGCTTCTTGCGCCATGCACGAATTAGAAATTTTTAAGGCCTTATTAAACAAACAACACTCTAACCATGTATCTGTGGAGGGTATACGGTCTGTTTGCTAAGAAAACTGGTGGTTTTAATTTTCGGCGTCTGTTGCTACTCGCGAGCATTTTACGCTTGATCGCTCGATCAATGTCTGAAGTGACACCATGTGCGACGAATCGTTTTGCGCAACGAACTTTTCGCTTAGTAGAAAGAGGTCTTTGATAAAGTTTTTGAATACGTTTGCAGTCGTATTCGCGTTTGATAACGTCAGAATTGTTTTGTTGCTTTTTTTTTTTTAGTAACGCAGCGTGACTGTCGGTGTCTATTTTTTCACGTTTAGAAATTAGAGGAGTGGAATGGGGAAGTTCCACCATTCCCCATTCCAGGAGTGAGAATAGGCCCAGCGTTACCATTCCTGGGAGTTTAAAGGAATGGAATTGTAAGTAAATCAATTTTCCCGGAATGAAATTGGAACGAAATCGGGGTACCCCTTCCGCAAAATTAGTCCCAATCACACATATTACCGCCGCAGCAAAATAGTGCTCATATATCCAACGATTTTCTTCTGTTTCACATAAAATGTGTTTTGTTTCTTAAAAGAAGAGGTAAGTATAGTTTTTATTTTTCAGTAAAACTAATATGCGGAGGAAACTAAGCGTAAGTCTTGCCATAGTAAAGCTTGGTAGTGCGTTCAACAAGCAGTGAATGTATAATAGAGAGTTTTAGTAGATCGTTCCGATACATCCGATACCCCCGATAGCGATACTATATATCTAAGCGCAAAGGCGGAGGCAGAGTATCGGGTATGGTTATCGGAGTCATTGGAACGATGTACTAAAACTCTCTAATGTCTATAATGTACACGTTTACGTACATAAAACTGTTAAATATGATGATCATAAAACTTTCAATTAAACCTCCTCTTCATCCAACCCCGTCCCCCCCCCCCCCCCCCTTTCAAAGACGCAATAGAGTATTCGCAGGTCTTTTTCTTTTGTTTTTGGGAGCTAAAAAACGCAACATGACAGGATGTGTTTCTTGAGACACGCATAGGACATAAATTTATTAAGCCTCCGAGAGTTATTTATGGTAAAACTAATAGGTAACCTAGATTTAAAACAAACCTCGGTTCCGACATGCCGGACTGGCAGCCCCTGGGCTAAAATGAATCTTGTTTCAATATAAAGCGTTTCTCCCGGCCTTAGCTCCTAGCCCAGTTCAAACATGCACCGCAAGAAATCGAAGGGACCGCGCTCCCAGCTAATATCTGGACCGCGAACGGTGCCGACGGCCGGCCGCAGAAGAGCCTGAGGCCTCCTATCGGCCGAATGATCCGGCTATGAGGGGTAGAGGCACGGCGCGGTGAATTGGTAGGCGCGTTCTGCCTCCGCCTGGTTCGTCCGTCCCCTACTTATTTCCGCTCTCGTGACAGTCTTGGGATGACTCAGACCCTCTGGAGGTGCGTTTCCATAGGGGAATCAGCTGTATACTCTATATCATCACTCCATGTGCAACGAAGGACGGTACGAGCTCCGAGAGCCAATTCCATGCCACAGGAGTGTCACGTGACCTTTGAGAGGGTGCAGTAACCAACGTGGTGCTCAATCACGTGATAGTTTCAGAGCACCTGATGGGCGTGGACGGCTCGAAGCGTCCTCTGGTGTCCATCGTTAGGTGAAACAGAGCATAGTGCACGCAACCATATCTCATCCTCCCTTTCGTCACATTAAAGCTCACAACCTCTGCTTAGTTGTTCACCTACACAAGTGAACAAAAATTATTGTTCAGAGGACATTTAACGGCTTACGATCCAAGGGGAAACTACTGCGATTTAAGGTTGTACATTAGTAGACCGCGAGTTTAGACACGACACACAGTGTGGCGACCAAGATGGTTCTGTTTGGGTACTGTTCTTTGTCTTGGGATGTCATCAGCTTCAGTAAATGTTACCCACATCTGTGCTGGTTCACAACGAAGTAATGAAACGAAGACAACACTGCTTGAAATAGTTGATAGACCCGAGCACGTATATGTACAACAAAGCTAGGGAAAGGATCCAATGAAGCTCTTCAATTTATCAATTGATTCAGTTTTGGAGCTTGCGAGAATTTATTATGAAGGAAGAACATAGACAAGGTGAGAGATAATAAAACGTTACAGTACACAATTATGAACGTTTTGATAATTTTAACGAATCTTAAATTGTTACTATTGTATGTAAAGACCGAAGGGATATTTTTGTTTTGTTTTAAACCTTAGTTTTCTACTCACAGAAGCAGTGTTCTATCAAATTTATTTTCCCTTCTATGTACACTACCTAATTGCTACTCCTAGCAATTAGTCTTTTTTTATTTTGCTTTTTTTAGTACGCGATCTCGCTTTACTAAATCAGTCGACAAACACACAACCAGCAAGGTGGTGCATGATTTGTGTTTAGTACGACAAGAAAGATAATTGAGCGTGCACGCCCGTGTGGTATACCTCTGAAGGAAGCGGGTTTATGCTCGAAGCGGGAGGAAGGGAAATCAGAAAAAGATGCGCTGCGCTTCTCTTTGAAGCGAGCATCTTATTCAGGGAGACAGGGGTGAAATGTAAGTTTCAACGAAGGCAATGTGTAGAGAATCGCTCATTATAACACTCAATATTTATGTCTGTGAGGATCAATACTTAAGCATCTCGTCTTTAAAAATACAGTGGTTCGTTATGACAACGTCACATGCAGAAAAAGCTAATTGCGAATTTCATGTTAAAGCATCGTACTCCACGATACAGAAGGAAAACCATGGAATCGATGTGCCGAAAATGCGAAATTGAAATGGTCCGCCAACGTCTGCAGGAATAAGTAAGGGATCCGTGGCGTATACAAGTTTCAGTTGAGGGAAATGAGGAGGGTGGCAAGGTAAGGCCAGAAAGTGCATATCTACTTTTTAATATACAAATGGTGCTGACTAAGCAGCCTAGCATGAAGACTGCGGCAATGGTTATAGGATCCACTAAATTTGATGGGGAGGGGAGGGGGGGAGCGATAAAGACTAGTTATTATTATTATTATTACTATTATTAATTATTAGCAGACACCCTAGCGGTTTCTTTTTTATATTGCAGCGGTACCGCAGCCTACGTAGATCAGTGCGTAATAACACGTTCAAAGTAAAATTAGTTTGTGCGTTTGATACTTTCGCGTTTTTATCGACGTTTCCTAAACCTATTTGACAATTTAAGCAAAACAGTATTCGTCTTTTAGAAATATATATCGTGAATTATAGGTGTCAAAAAACTATTTCAGTATTCTTAAATAAAATTTTGTTTCAGTGAGACATGACGACTACTCATTAGGAGCGTTTGGGTCGTTTATGCATAAAAAACAAAATAGACAAAACGTGTAATGTATTTTACGTAACATTCGTCGAGAGTAGATAAGTATTAATCTGTTTTTAATATTATGCGTAAGTATACGGCAGTATAATCTTTGTGAAGAAAGGTTCATGGGTGCTCCTATTTTGAGGGACGCTGGTAACGCTTATTGTGCAGCATGGTTTTGCCATGCTGGGGTGCACAACTGAATGTGTCTTCCAGCAAGCATCATAATAGTTACATGTGAAACACTAAATATATATGCTTTTGAGGCTGCGGAATCTACTTATCAAATTTCGACAATTTATCTTCCTACTTCCGATCACATTTCTTTGTTTCATGCGCTATAATGGAGTTTTAGAATGACCGACGCAATTTAGCGCACGCTAGCGCTAAACGTACGTAGCGCTTGCGTTATGGCACGTTACGCAAGAAAGTTTTGAAATAGCGTTTCTCCGCCGCGACGCAAGCATCTCACGCTTGCGACGCCATCAGTATAGAGTCACAAGTTTGATTTCACACACGAAATACTGTAAGTTAAGAAAAAAAAAACAAGTTTTTTGGTCCAGAGTAACATTTTAGATTTGTTTAAACATGAGAACGCGACGCGAGCGGTCGACCGGTCGTGTCCGCTTCCGTCGCCTCGGCAAAAGAGGTCTCGTTTACTGACTTTCGCACACCGTACCTCCGCCGAAAAATGTTCCCGCCTCGCAAGCATCAAGTTGCCGGTGATCGTTGCCCACCTTACTGGGTTTTCCAAACCGAGTGCAATGTCGTCCCGTACTGAAAATCGCAGTCGCGAGGATGCCCCCGACATCGCGCTCACATTGTTTCTATAGCTGCCGCAGCCATGGTCCTGGGAGCTGCCATTTTTTAACTGTGCCCGTCTTAGTTTTAGCCTTCTTCTGATCCCGAATCCTTTTCAGAGGAGCGCAGACTCTTTGCGTACACACGCAGTTTCCGAAAAATAGCGTACGCTAAAATAGCGCACGCAAAGCGCGAAATGTGGTTAGTGTTAGGCGCATGCGCAGTGGAGACGACGTTATTCTTTGCGTACGCAAAGCTTTAGCGTGCGCTACTCTAAAACTCCCTATTGATCCTGTAAGTGATGGCGTCAAAACATGGCGCTGTGCTTCAAACAAATCGTTACTAGGGCTATTGTTATCGACTAATGCATGGGGGCTTGATGTGAAGATAGAAATTGTCTGATAAAAAAAATGATAGACGTTAACAAATCTTTGTAATGTGATAGTAGAGCGCAGCTCTTGAGGAGGAAAGGGAAAGGTTCCGTGGTGAGGGTATGCCCCTCCTCCTCCCCCGTACCCTTTCGGATAGTGGCTGTAGTGTTTCAGGATCCGGGCACTTTTTCAAACATTAAAGAGATGAGCCAGAACACGAATTTCACGGGCTACAGAACTGCACTTTTTTAAAATTTAGTTGCAATCCAGCAGCACGGAAGCAGTCAATAACCTGACGGAGCCTCGGTAAGTGGTTCATGAACGTGGCGGAATAGACGACGCCATCAAAATAACAAAAGGATTTGTTCGAAGTTAATCCTCTCAGCAGAGTCCATCATGCTGTCGAATGTTGAGGGCGAATTACAAAGGCCGAAAGGCATTACGGTGAATTGATAAAGACCTTGAGATGTGATGAAAGCAGTCTTGGGTTTATCGGCATCGTCCAGCGGCATTTGCCAGTAGCCACTGCGAAGCTCCATTTATGAGAAACAAGAGGCGCCTTGTAGAGTATAAAGCGTGTCATCAATTCTGAATAGCGTATAGACAACTTTGCGAGTGGATTTGTTGAGTTTGCTATTATCGACGCGAAAGAAAACTCCAAGACCCATCTTTTTTTTTTGTTCTGTTTACTAGCACGACCGGAAAGACCCACGGGCTGGATGATGGCTCAATAACGTTTTTCTTAAGCATGTCATCGATGTGTTGTTGAATGATGAGACGTTCAGCGTAGAAAACCCTGTATAGACTACTCCGAACGTTTGGCGAGCCACCAGTGTATATATAATGCTGCAGGAGTGGTGCACGTGGCACTAGATTTGTTCAGAAGTCAAACGTGTCATAGTATCTCGTAAGAAGTTGAGCTAAACGCCTCTGCTTTTGAGTCACTAGGTTCGAGTCTATCATGCTTGCTACTTGCAGGGAGAAATCAATGGAGATGGTGGTACTATTAGGACTTAATATGGCGTTAGACAAGGTCTCAAATCGTCTTCTGTGTGCACCTCGAATTTAGCAATACACCTACTACGAGGAATAATTTGGGACTGGGAAGTGGATATGAGCGATCCAGCCGTGGAGTTTGCCTTTTGTTACTGGTGCAAGAGAATAGCCGATTACAACAACAACGTTTTGGAAAAAAAGTGGCAAGTGGCTTGATATGACCGAATAATGTTTCAGGAGGCTTTCCTAGGATGAGGACAGCTGCAACGGTCGTCTGCGGCGCTAGGGCCAAATCATGTTCGTGTTAAAGAGCACCGAGAGACAAGTCGAGGGAACGTTGGGCATAGTCAGAATCCGCCAGGTGAACTTCACGGCTAGCACAATTAATAAATACTTCCGCGGACGACCTAAAAGTCTCAAACAAGAATGACGTCGGGCGATACAGCTGCTGAGCATTGTAAACATTACGGTGTGATTACTTTGGCCAATGCGTATGGGACGGGTACAGTAACCAAGCGGTTGAACAAGGTCACCGTTTCCCATACGCGGCCAGTGTCCGACGGTTGGAGGTGGGAGCACCCGATGCAAGTGAGTTTGAACGCACTCTACCCTACTTTGCAGCTCCTGTGTCAACTAAAGAATGAAATTTGTGTCTTCCAATTTCTACTGTAATCGTCGGCGGTGTTACGGCAAGCAGACTTGCGACCTCACCTCCGGTGTTGATGCAGGCTGCACTTTTCAATTTGACGGCGGCGAAGTTGGCGGGACGGCGTTGTTGAGGGGGATACGAATCGACTACGAACTGGGTACGGGGACAAAGATCGGCCACGGAGGTTCTGGGACGTAATGGATAGACTCAAGGCGCGGCAGATGGAGTGACGGTCGTTGTCCACATACGTCGTTGAACGACGTGTTGGGAGGCGAGTGAACGTAGGATCGTCAGTGGTTCGGCTTTCCTAGAATGTGGTGTTGTCCTCAGGTTTGTTAGTGCGACGAGAATGGCCGAATGAGAAACAGTTGTAGCCAGCGTCATGCAGCCGCCGGTGGCAGTAGCGCAGAATGTGGCCAGGTGTAGGGCAATTGTAACATATAAGTTCTTGGTCCTCGGTTCTCCAGATGCCTGGTCTGCGACGCGGTTGATTTCCTTGAACTGGCGGGTGCGTATTGGAGAACGTCTGGTAGGCGCAAAGCGAGGCGACTGCAGGTGCCGTTGCCGCAGGTCAGTAGGCAGGAGGCGTTGCAGTGAAGGGGTGCAATGCATCATGCATCTTGTTCTCAATCGTTGTTCGGAGACTTTGGAGTTCCCCGAGGAACTGTAGATCATCGTGAGTTGTCTGTAGCTGTGACTTGAATTGTCGCAGGTCCCCGCGAATGATGTTGCGTATGCGGGTAGTCAAACTGTTGTTCACTGAAACGCCGCTGACCACTTTGGGAAGGTGATCAAAAGCGCGTCTTAGTATTCGTACGCCGCCGAGTTCTTTTTATTTTCTACATTCTGCAACAATAATGGTTATTGTTGCAGGTGACTTGGGGGCGACGATCGAAAAAAGCTGATATGACACCGCTTTCGGCAACTGGCGGATCTTTTCGTCCTCGATCACCTGGGGGTCTACCTGCCTGCAAAGGCGAAGAACGTCCTCTATGCAGGCGAAAAGGACTCAGCTTGATTTTGGTAGCGCCGGAAAAATTGGTCACTGTCCTGCTCTTTGCGATGTTCAGGTTTGCCGAACGCTTCGGTAAACGGGACCTTGAACCCACCCCAGGAGTTTATCGTGTTCTCGTGGTTGTTGAGCCAACGAAACAGCGCCTTGGCGTTCAGACAAAAAAAAAAAAAAAGAAACCGCAACAAAACATTGGTTAGTTTGAAGGCATCGTCCCATTTGTTGTGGTGACTCACCCTATCATAATGCTTGAGCCAGTCATCGACGTCCTCACCTGTAGTTCCAGGGAAAGTTAGAGGTACCGTTGGCGGTGTTTCACAGTAAGGGTGAAATGACGGGTTGCCTGTTTCGTTGGTTGGTAGTGTTCTGGGCCGGCTTGCTAGAACAGCGTCTCAGCTGAGACTGGGTGAAAGAAAGCACTGCAAAGGCTGGAACGCGCGAGCGTCTTGAGACGCAACTTGGGTCCCGCTCAGCTCGTGCGCTGGCTTTGGCAGTGCTTTCTTTCACCCAGTCTCAGCTGAGACGCTTGTTCTAGCAAGCCGGCCCTGATGTTCTTCGGGCATGGTTGGTCGCGCGATTCCGCTGCTGCATAGCTCAAAGATGTTAGTGAGAGGTAGGTAAAGAAATTGTTCGCACATTCACTAACTTGTAAGACTTGAGATGGATTGATTTAATGGGGTGGTAGTTGACTGAACTATGGCGGTCTCAAAATTGACGTATTTTGCTTCATCTCTTTCTTCACTACAATATATTCTTCTTAAATGTTTAAATTCCACGTCCGATATTTTAGTGAACAAAAGGCTTGAACAATTTTATTCGTTAGTTTATTTCACTGCTGCGAGGTCTGATAATGTCCAACCTCAAGCTGCTTTTGCATGAAAGTATTTTGTCAATTGCGTATGTATAAAATGTTTTCTATGCCTATTTTTTATGGTTGAGTGCTTCTTGCGCTTGGATGAGCAACCTTTTTACCTGCGCCCTGCACTGGTAAATATGACATCCATACACGAACGAGGTGCTCTCAGCAATTCCTAGAACACAGGTGCGTCGTATTGAGTGCCGAACGCTCATCGTAACACACACAGCGTGTTCTAGGATAAATAATTCTACAAAGCCTTAGTGTGCCAATATATGTATAAAATAACTGATTTGGGCGAGGCATCATTTTGTTGCCCACAGGTATGATCCTTTTGATTTAGAGCACCAGATAGAAGTTAGTAGGTGACTGATATCTTTTTAAGCAGTAAATTTTGTGTTTCATATGCCATTAATCATCCGCTGATCTATGGTTTGGATATTTTTTTAACCTCTTCTATTTACAGCGCGCCATCCTATTTCAAGGTAATGTATTATAGGATATCTTACATTATAACCGCTTCTAGCAATATATAAACGTTGACTGCTATAATGCCTGCAAGAAGTTTTTTTTTTTGTTATTTCGACGTTACTCGAGTTTGACCTCCCTTTCTGTTGCTGTGCTTTTTGGCATAAGATCCAGACAACGAGATTTTTTTTTCTGTCACCCAATCAAAAGGTAATACACATTCATAAATATAAATAGCCACTATTGTGTCTCTCATTCTCCTAGAAATCTCCGAGAAAGGGTTCACTATGCATGCTATGCTTGCAGACTGACAGGAATGTACCCGAGGAAACGTGGCCTCAATTTGCCACGCCATAAGCTTTCCTGCCATGAGCCTGGTTCTGACTACAGCATGGGTACCGTTCTGTTTTCTCTCCCTGACTTGTCTCCGGCAAGCTGGCATAAAATCCACGAGCAGCGGTCATCTCCCCCTCACCGTCCGGTTACCCTTCAAAGAGTGCAAGCCCTCTTGTTGTTCATTTTCCGCCCAGCGAAACACGAGCCTTGTCTACCTCAATCTTTGTTCTGCGATTGAGAGGTGTTCCAAACCACGTTGCTACCGGCATACCTCATTGGCTATGAAGAATTAGGAAGGGGCCCGCTCTAATTGAGCCAGTGGCCGCCATTACGCGGATTTTATGGTGCTTCCCAAAGAAC
This sequence comes from Ixodes ricinus, assembly GCA_037355805.1. NCBI lineage: Eukaryota > Metazoa > Arthropoda > Arachnida > Ixodida > Ixodidae > Ixodes > Ixodes ricinus. The sequence goes on from JAZHYW010037189.1 coordinate 104,846, forward strand.
TGCTCTCGTACCCTAAAGCACAAACTAAAATGGCATTTTAGCCAAATGATATTCAGGGTTTTCAAATGATGTTAAAATCGGACCTGACAGACTAAAACTCTAAATGACTTTTAGCTCATGTTTATTGTCGTTGCTGTCTCAGATTCGCCTCGGGCACAGATATAACGTTTGCATTAATACACAATTTTAAATAGTCAAAACACCTTTTTTGTTGTCTGTTGGGCAAACACAATATAACAGAAAACCAGGATAGAAAGGTGTACACACTAACTTTAAAAATGTTCGGTTTCTGAGGAAAATTATACGTTTTGTGGTAACGATGAGGCGAAGTCGGGCGAAATACATTAGCTAGCGTAACATCGTCATAAGGCAAGCCGTAATCCGAGCCTCCCGTCTCTTCAGCTGACAACACGCTCGCTTTATGTTCTTTCGGTGATTTCGGTAGTTTTTTCTTGCACTGGCTTTTGCTCACGCTCCATCTTTTTCTGCCGTGTTCACTTCTACGTCTGGGAGGGAAGAAGGATGCGTAATTCCGATTGCCTGGATGCCCAACGCGACGAGAGAAAAAACAAGATGGAGAGGGGGACACCCTAGCAACGACGCTCACGCGAGATTGGCTGCTCGCCAACGCGCAGGAATTTGAATTTCGGATTACGGCGCCTGTAGCACTGGGGAGCTGGTTAACCCCCTCACCTGCCTGCATTCACGGCTCTTCGCGGCGACCGTATGCGGCTGCTAATTACAAAACTATTAACCAACTCCCCCCCCCCCCTACACGCCGCTTCGCGGCGTCCTGCCGGCAACCCAAGCCCCGCTGTCCATCATGCACCTCCGGAAAGGGAGTTCCATACCATTTAGTTGAGCGAAGTTTCGTCGACAATATTGTTTTTTTTAAATGTTAATCGTAAAAAATAAATGTCATAAAATATCGCCAAAGGCCACAATAACACAAAATATTCGCGATAAAAAAAGTCCACAATGGGGATCGAACCGGAGTCCGCTGCGTGTGTGGCAGACGCGTTACCAAAAAGCTACGCTACAGCTTCAGAAGCTCGTTTTAACCTTTGCCTATGCTGACGGCGGCAGCGTCCATCTCCACGAGCCAGCCAATCTGGCATGAGCGCCGTTGCTAGGGGCGTCTATCACTGCAGGGTGTCCTCCTCTCCCTCTTGTATTTTCGTCACCCCCTTGGAGGTCCAGGCGATCGGATACACGCAAGCTGGATGCCTTATTGCGCTATCCCGCCGTTGATATCACGGCGGTATAGTGAGATCTTGGTTCGAGCGTCTCTGCCGTTTTAAAGGCCGACAGCGTCATTGTGGACGCAGTCTGCGAGCTTCACCTTGGAGAGAGACTTTTTCGAACACTTGAGTCGTACTACGTCTTTAAGCAGCCGTTTGGGTGATTCCCGGGATGTTCAGGTACCTTATGGATGTGTGTCGGCTCTACATGGAGTGCTAGGTTAGCAAGTGTGCCTACCCGTCCCAGTGAGAAAGCGAATAGGCGCTGCAAAGTTATACTCCACTGCGGAAGAAAGAACCATTGCCAACTTGTTCGTCGTGGGGCACTCCACTGCCAAGTGATCGCATCCGTCCCCGGCGCGACTGGCCGAAGATGGTGAGTGACGCCGAACCCGCTGAACGGTTAAACACACACGGGAAAACCAAGCTACCCTGGGATTTCCGCAGGGTATAAAGCGTCACTGGACAACTGTCATCTTTGTCATCATCAAGTGCCAGCGCCAGCGACTACCAAAAATACATCGGCTGGTAGGTACCCTTTTCGCAAACACGTTTATTCTGACGTAATAAAATTTATTATGAAATGTTGATGCTTTAATTCGTTTCGTAGATATCTCTACACGATTTTTCTAGCTCTTCAGAAATTCAGGCAATCTTAATTAGAACTCTCAAATTAAAAAAACAACAACATAAATTTGTCTTTTTATTAGTGATTGTAACTCAAAACTGATTAACATAGCTCGTTCCAACATTTCAAAGTTATTCTTTACCGGCTTTGCTGCGAGTAAATGAAAAGTGGACTGATTATTTTTACAATGCTTACAGGAGGAACCTGCGTTTGTAGGTGTTTGGTGAGTGGCGTCATCACGGACCCCGAGCCATGCGGGTTGGCCCGCCCATGCGTGGCTGTGCGTCGCTTGCCTGTGTCCAGAGAAAAGGGCATCCTGGTGAGTCGGCCTAGCCTGGGATAGGTTTGGACCATTCGGGGCCTCCCAGGCGGGGCAATACTCCACTTCGGTTCCGCTTCTCGTAGATGGGAGTCCTGGTAAGGTCTGGCCACGATCATTCAGTCAGTCGCCTCTCTCCACTTCTCCTGTCTTTGCATTTTCTGTCCTCCTCCTCTTCTTTCCACTTTCATCTTCTTCGTCGACAAGGGCTAACCATTGGTTGTAATATACCTCTGTCTGGACCCACACTTGGGTATAGTTTCCCGGCAGCACTGTTACAGGAACGTCACCTAAGCCCTAATTGTGCTCGGTGGCTGGCGGTGCCCCATGAATTCTATACATTGTTTGCCCTTCTATGGTTCCCAACCTCTCTACACCTTGCTCAAGGCAAGAATTTAGAAGGCTCTGTCCTGAACAAGTGGCCAATGTAAAAGATCCTGACTCAGAAACCTTCACAAAGTCCTTTTTTAATTCCCTCTGAAAATTACTCGAAACCCATAGCAACAATGTGACCGCTTATTGTAGATTGAGTTCTTAAAGAAATTATTGGGTGCTGTGATGAGGATAATAAGCAGCACTCTGGTGACCTCCTAGTCGAGGTGAACACCATTATTCAAAGTTAAGCAGTCTTCAAAATGACAAACTTTGTTGACATCCAAGTGAGCGTGAGCCGTGCGAGTTGTGCTCTCGGAAAACTACCTCTTTGACAGCAGTCAAAAGTGAATTTTGGAGGGCCTCCAGACATTAAGCGTAGTCGCGGCAAAGCGCAATATGTTTCGGTGCGATGGAATGGAAGCCCTTAACAACCACTTAATTGTAACATTCGAATGATACACTTTCGCAGCATCCGTTTACGGTGGATACTTAAACTGCCGTGTTCGGTCGTACGTGCAGACCCAACATCTGCCCGCCTTTTAGAGCGCAGCTCTTAGGCGCCCGTTTCCAGCTTGAACGGCGTCGCCGTCGCCGTCGGCGTAACCGCGCGGTGCATGATGGGTAATTTTCCCCGCTAAATTTAGCGGAAAATTTTCCCCGCTAAATCTAGCGGAAAATGTTCCCCGCAAAATCTAGCGGAAAATTTTCTCCGCTAAATCTGGCGGAAAATTTTCCCTGCTAAATCTAGCGGAAAATTTTCCCGCTAAATCTAGCGGAAAATTTTCCCGCTAAATCTAGCGGAAAATTTTCTCCGCTAAATCTAGCGGAAAATTTTCCCGCTAAATCTAGCGGAAAGTTTCCGCTAGATTTAGCGGGAAACTCCCCCCTCCTCGAGGTCACGTGACCCCCAGGCCACGTGACCCCCCCTACCCGTGCCTTCCCCTGCTCCTCAAGAGCTGCGCTCTAATTCGGCGTTACAGGGAGTTGTAAACGGCTTTCATTTTTTTTGCATCGCAGCAGCAAGCGCAGAGACAGCACCAAATTCGCATGGTGCGCACAAAGCTCGACTGGTTGCAATCCTCTGGGGGTCTCCGCAAATGCACGCTACGAGCGAATTCGACTTGCAGATTTAATAGTTTCCCTTTTCGGTGCAGCGCCTTCGTTTCATATGCAGCGAAATTTTTTCTTGTTCTTTCCTTTTCTTTTTTATTTATAAGCCGCCACCTGTTCCTGTCAGATATACGGCCGAGTGTCATGAAAACGTTCAGAAATCTATAGCAGAGTGCTCACCGCATTCGAAAGAAAGTTGCCTGCGCGGCAACTTTCCCTGAACGCTCAAGGTCGCCCTAAATGGCAGCTAGAGAAATAATATTTTTACTTTCGCGGTTTTCCCGGATACTTTTGAATTGGTGTTATCTCAATAAAGGGTTTTATTACACTCTTTGAAGAAAAGGTCTATATAATCCTCGTTTAAGGGAGGAACGATCTTGTAACCTATGCTCCTTCGTAAAAGGAGGTAATTTCGTCCCATAAAGCAGGGGGCAAAGTGTCTCCAACGTTTGAATTTCATTATGGCTATCTCAAGTCCAGCAAATCAAGCTGTGAGTCGTTTCAGAATGTACTGCGAGGAGACATGTTCCGTAGTTCAAACGAGTACGAATTTTGGAAGGGGAGTGCTGCACGAAAAAACGGAGAATTATGGTCGTACACCAGAAAAGAAGCATTAATAAAAGAGGGGGTCAAGTCTTACAAGAAAAATTTCCAGGCATATAAGACTGGATAGGAGAAAGTGGGACCAAAGCAGTCAAACGTCGTAAACCCAATGAATGGGTCCTTTCGAAGCGTTAGGCTTCTTTGTTAGAAAAAAATGAAAGCCGTTTACAACTCACTGTAACGGCGAATTAGAGCGCAGCTCTTGAGGAGGAGGGGAAGGAAAGGGGGGTCACGTGACCTCGGCGGGTCATGGGACCAGGGGAGTCACGTGACCTCGGGGGTCATGGGACCAGGGGAGTCACGTGACCTCGGGGGGGGGGGGTCACGTGGCCTGGGGGTCACGTGACCTCGAGGGGCGGGGGGCGGAGAAAATTTTCCGCTAAATTGAGCGGGGAATATTAGAGCGCAGCTCTTAGGCGCCCGTTTCCGGCTTGAGCGGCGTCGCCGTCGCCGTCGGCGTCGGCGTCGCCGTCGGCATAACCGCGCGGTGCATGATGGGTAAATTTTCCCCGCTAAATCTAGCCGAAAATTTTCCCCGCTAAATTTATCGGGAACTTTTTCCCGCTAAATCTAGCGGAAAAATTTCCCGCTAAATTTAGCGGAAAATTTTCCCCGCTAAATCTAGCGGAAAATTTCCACTAAATCTAGCGGGAAAATTTTCCCGCTAAATCTAGCGGAAAATTTTCCCCGCTAAATCTAGCGGAAAATTTTCCCTGCTAAATTTAGCGGGGAAAATCCCCCTCCTCGAGGTCACGGACCCCCAGGCCACGTGACCCCCCCCCCTCCCCGAAGTCACGTGACCCCCTTCCCCCCCCCGTGCCTTCCCCTCCTTCTCAAGAGCTGCGCTCTAATTCGGCGTTACAGGGAGTTGTAAACGGCTTTCATTTTTTTCCGCTAGATTTAGCGGGGAAAATTTTCCGCTAGATTTAGTGGGGAATATTTTCCGCTAGATTTAGCGGGGAAAATTTTCCGCTAGATCTAGCAAGGAAAATTTTCCGCTAGATTTAGCGGCGAAAATTTTCCGCTAGATTTAGCGGGGAAAAGTTTCCGCTAGATTTAGGGGTGAAAATTTTCCGCTAGATTTCGCGGGGAAAATTTTCCGCTAAATTTAGCGGGGAAATTTTCCGCTAAATTTAGCGGGGAAATTTACCCATCATGCACCGCGCGGTTACGCCGACGGCGACGCCAACGGCGACGGCGACGCCGACGCCGCTCAAGCCGGAAACGGGCGCCTAAGAGCTGCGCTCTAAAAGTCCCAAGTACTGTTTGCATGTGGAGCCGTCAAGATTGGATATTGTGTCGTGCATCCACGGCATAGCTTCGAAGGTTCCAGTGGACGCGAGGCAAGGATTCGTAGACAAATAAGTTAAGGCAGTTTTAATGTTGGCGGGTGTATAGAATAGACCTAAAAACGAGATTTCACGGTAATAAGGGAGCTTAAGAAAGAGTCAGAAGTAGGTAAATTTTCGGTGCTTCAGCCTGACAAAACCGGTAAGTTTGCAATTTTGCCAGAGCCCGAGCTTCAAGAGAAATCAAGAGCAGCCATTGGGGGGTTGTTCCAGGCTTGCAAGGTTAATCTCAGACAGCCAAAAAGGAATATGTTTGAAATATTCAATGAGGATCAGATGGAGAAAGTCGCAACAAAGGTTGGAGAGGTCACGAGGGACTCGTTTTTTATTGAATTCTTTCTTAAGTACCACAAGCCTACGTTGACACTCAGGGTAGTCAACGAAAATGGAACTTGGCAGAACGTTGTGTCGACTTTTTCTACAAAGCTGTCTGTCGACAATCGTGATGACCAGTCCAATCGTTCTCAGGAAGTTGGAACAGCTAGTGAGGTGTTTGACGTCTTTCCACCACCAAAAGTGCGAAGTCATGTGACGAGATATTAAAGACTTATATTATTCCCTCCATCAACCACTGCTTCTTTCGAGATTAAGGGACTTGTTGGAGGAAAGTTTAGTTAAAATCCAGTCGCAATCTGGGTAGACTTAGGAAGTGTTCTTAAATTAACGGAATTGTATCTGAAGTCCACAGCTGTAGAATTTCAAGGGGCTAAATTTGATCAAAAGGAAGGGGTGTGCATCGGTTCGACGTTGGCACTGGCGTTATCCAAGGTGTATTTGGCTCCGTCGGATTCGGCCTCGGGGCAAGTGGTACAATCATTCCCAGCAGGGTCAGTGATGATCAATAAATATGTTGATGACATTTGGATATTTTCCCCGCTATTTCCCCGCTACCCCGCTATGTCCCCACTAAATTTTACGAGAAAATATCCCCGCTCAATTTAGGGGGAAAATTTCCCCGCTAAATTTAGCAGAAACCGCTCCCCACTAAATTTAGTGGGAAAATATCCCCCGCTACATTTAGCGGGAAAAGTTCCCCGCTACATTTAGCGGAGAAATTTTCCCCACTAAATTTAGCGGGGAGCTTTTTCCGCTGAATTTAGCGGGAAAATTTCCCCTAAATGGGAGGCAAGCAGGAGAGGAGGAGGGAGGGTACGGATGAGGAAGAGGGGCATACCCTCCTCTCCGTACCCTCCACTCCTCCACAAGAGCTGCGCTCTAATTCGGCGTTACAGGGGACTGTAAACCTCTTTATTATTTTTTTTTGCCGGTTTATCCGTCAAAGTGTGGGGCCTATGTACGAGATGCGTGTTAGGCCTTGGGAAGATTGTTTGAAGGTGTTGTGCGTTGGGCCCGACCTTGGAGGTTTGTGATAGAGGCTTTGTTTGGAATGCTGTGTACGAACTGAGTTTGGTGGTGTGGAACGAGATGTACCCTGCCTGAAAGTCCTAGGGGCATGTGCAGTTTCTGGGAGACGTGTGGGAGAGATTGTATATAAACGAATATGCCAATAAAGTTTAGCAGCTGCGTTTGAGACGTCTTGTCTGTTGCATCTTTTTTCGCCCGTCGTCTCTGGTTTTGAAAAATGTGTAACATCAACCAGCTCGCTTGCCTACTCACTCCTTCTTGATCTAGTGTTGTGTAACGATCCACATATTTTAACTGGAATCAGTGATCATAGTGCGGTGGTTAAAAAGCTGAACGTATCCGGAGTACACGGAGCAGGTACAAGTTCCACGCAAGATATCGATGTACAAGAAAGGCAACTTCGACGCTATCTCCACTGAATTAGATACATATTTTTCGACCTTTCTATGCTTGTCAAAATCTCGTTGTCCAGAGAGTCTCTGGTACAATTTTGTGATAATATATTGAAACTAGTCGAAATATTTGTACTTTCAAGATTCCTACTAAAAAAAGAAACAGAGGCAAGTGGTTTAATTCCGAGATGCATAAGCTCATAGGGAGAGCGAGGGGCGCTTATAAAAACTTTGTGAAAATTGCTCTGCACGAAATGAACCGCGGTTGAAACAAATTAACAATAACCTAAAAGTAGCAACCAAAACAACAAAAAGTTATTTTTCGCTCGGCTAAAGGAACATTTGCGTCAAAAGCCAGAGGTTTCTGTAACTATCTCAAGTCGAGCAGGGAGGACGATATATCTGACTCATTCTTAGCTTTGAACGGTGAAAATATAAATCTGGTTAATGGCAAGCCGGTGTGTTTTAATTCATACGTTCGTTCCACCTTCCCCTGTCCCAATGTCGCCTGTAGCAGAAATCTGACCGATAGGCTACCGTTGGCTGGCACGCGTCATAAAGGAACGAGGCTCTCATTGGCTCTCGTGTGACGTAGTTCCAAAGGACGCCACCAGAGAAGCCCTCTCAATGGCGGCGCAGCGCACGCATCGGCCCGGCGAGGTGCGGCGGTGCGTGGCTGGCCGCGTGGGCGCACAGCCCGTCCGGGCAAACTCCGGAGATGGTGCACGGCCTAGCTCCAGTTGGCGCGGTCAATTCACGAGAGCGCGCGCTCGGTCGTCAGCCGGCGAAACGTGGCCGTCCACGACTACGCCGCAAACGAACTAATGAGCGGGTGAACGACATTCATGCTTTCGCATTCACAACTCATAAGAAGTGCCTAGGTGTCCTAAGACTTTTTTATATGTCAGGTTAATACTTGAATATGCGTGTGCAGCAGGGGACCGTTACCAGGTTGTCTTATTGAGAGACTAGAACAAATTCAGGATCAGGCTGCGCGGTTAAGAATACCTGTGACCCTTACGGTATCTTATCTGAGTTAAAAATCATGCTGGGTTGGGATTCCTTGTATTAAATTTTTAACTGCCTTAGGCTTTTTTGAGAACACTGACATTATCACTGACGCAATTTGCGTTGTACTTGCGTCCGCTTTGGCTACCTAATTCATATGCTTGTCATCTTTAAATTTACATCCCTAGTGAAAAAAGTCATTTGAATGAGAAAATTTCTCATGTCCAATAAACACATATCAATCATACAAGATATATATGAACATATAAGAACCATATAAGAACTATATAAGAGCATATAAGAACTATATAGCAGCCCAGCCTTTCAAGGCACTAACAGTGACCTGTGCTTATCCAGGTAGCGACGACTATCCAGTGCCGAAACCAACTATCTTCAAGTCACCGATACCCTACTGAATCTGCTGACGAGGCAACAGCCGGGGGATCTTCAAGCCACCTATACCCTGCTGAATCTGCTGACGAGGCAACAGGCACCGGTTTGACGCAAGCGCAAGGTGCTCGCTGAGGGCGCTTCATCCGGCCGCAGCTAGAGCTCACGTGCTTTGAACTCTTCCGGTGCCCCGCTATATAACCGAGGAACACGATCAGCATCGTGGGATCTGCAGCCCAGCCTTTCAAGGCACTAACAGTGACCTGTGCTTATCCAGGTAGCGACGACTATCCAGTGCCGAAACCAACTATCTTCAAGTCACCGATACCCTACTGAATCTGCTGACGAGGCAACAGCCGGGGGATCTTCAAGCCACCTATACCCTGCTGAATCTGCTGACGAGGCAACAGGCACCGGTTTGACGCAAGCGCAAGGTGCTCGCTGAGGGCGCTTCATCCGGCCGCAGCTAGAGCTCACGTGCTTTGAACTCTTCCGGTGCCCCGCTATATAACCGAGGAACACGATCAGCATCGTGGGATCTGCAGCCCAGCCTTTCAAGGCACTAACAGTGACCTGTGCTTATCCAGGTAACGTGTGATACACAGCTTTTTTCTATCTTTTGTATGCTGGCTGCAGATCCCAAGCCATGGGTGTTGAGTTGTGCATTTACCGTGCTCGAGTTGGTCTTTTTCACATGCCGAAAGTCAAGTCTAAATCCGAACCCTCTCTCTGGCTTTCGCCGGTGATCTTTGTTAGGCCGAGTACTTGCGTTCTGTTCAGTCTAGCATTGATTCTCTTATGTTCTGGAGACGTTGAGCGCAATCCCGGGCCTGACGGCGTCACCGACGATGGCCAGATTTCAAATCTGCAAAAATCGATCGAAACCCTGATCGCTGCAAATTCAAAATATCAGAGCGAAAATTCCAGCCGACTTGATAATATTGCCTTAGGTATCTCCGAGATACGAACAAGGGTGACGGCCTTGGAAGCTAGTATTCAGGATCTTACACAAGTTCGTGATGATGTCAACCAATTAAAAACCGAGGTTGAAAACATCAAAGCTGAACTTAACTTCTCAAGATCTGTGAGCGCTAATAATATGGAATTGGTGGAAATTGTGGATGACCTTAACAACCGATCAAGACGCAATAACTTAATAATTAAAGGGTTAAGCGAAACTGAAAATGAGACTCACAGCCAACTGGAATCTCGTGTAAAGGATTTCTTTTCGGAGGTACTTGGTGTTCAAGTAGGTATTCTTGAACGCATTCACAGACTCGGATACAGCCGCCCTAACTACTCACGACCTGTCATAATCAAGCTTCTTGACTATCGTGATAGGGTTGCCATCTTAAAAAACGCCCCCAAACTTAAGCATCACGGGCCCGACAAAATCTGGATCGACGAGGACTTCTCACCGAGAACTAGACTAGCGCGTTCTAAACTGTGGGCATTTGGTAAAGAACTACGGTCACAAAATATCAAAACAAGATTGCGGATCGATAAATTGTACTCCGACAAAAAAATATTTGCGTACGACTTCGTTGAAGGCCGCGTTGTCGAGGTGAATTCTAATGAAGTACGCACCGATTGACTGCTATCACACGGCAACACACGCCCTAAGCGCGTTGCGCCCAAACTTTCTTTCCTATTTACAAATTTTCGTAGCGTGTTAAAAAAACAAGATATCTTACTAGATAATGCCGAAATGTGCAACAGTCAAGTCATCCTCGGCACGGAAACGTGGCTGTCACCTGACATATCGGACAGTGAACTCCTGAATTCCAGTTTTTCTATCTTTCGCAAGGATAGATTGGTTCACAAAGGCGGTGGCGTCCTGATTGCTGTTAGAGACCACTTATTATCATCTGTAGTTGATATTGAAACGAGTATCGAGATCATTTGGATTAAACTGAAAATTACGCACTTGAATTTTATTATAGGCGTGTGTTATCGACCCCCGAAGTTCGATTGTTCATTTGTGCCCCGATTAAACGACTGCCTTGAGAAGGTATTTTCTGAGTACACAAATGGTGTCATTATTCTAGCTGGGGATTTTAATTTTCCTGATATTGATTGGGTGTCAGATAGCGTTAACTCCTCGTGTAAAAATCAGAAAGAAAGTCGTGAATTTCTTGATATTATGAATAGTTTTGGTTTTCACCAAATTATTAAGGAACCAACCAGGGGTGATGCGACCCTGGATTTATTTTTTACTACCCACCCTGAATACATAAGCGATGTTAACAATTTATGTTTGTTTAGTGACCACTCTCTTTTCAACATTAACCTATCCATTGACGTTCCCGTTCCTGTAACATCAAAGAAAACCATTCGTAATTACGCTAAAGCCAACGCTGTGAGTATTAACGCCGAGTTATTGGATTCATTCCCAAACTTTGAGCATCACTTTAATGCAAGGTCGGTGGAAGAAAACTGGTGCATATTCAAAGAACTTCTTCACAACCTCATCTCTCGATACGTTCCGGTATGTCGGGTAATCTCTAACCCCAGTTCGCCATGGTTTACTCTTAATACGAAGAGAATGCTAAGGAAGAAAAAGAGGCTATTCCAGTCGGCAAAAAGAAAAGATAATGGTGACGCCTCGTGGTCTCGCTTCCGTGAATTCGCTAAAACTTGTAAACGTGAAATAAGAACGGCGAAACGTAATTTCTTTGAGAACGACCTGTATAACATTCTTATCTCAAATCCAAGGAGATTCTGGAAAATAATCAATCCTTCTTCAAAGAAACGTCCGATCATCTCAGATCCGACTGGAAAGCAGCTGCCTGAAAATGAAATATGTGACAGATTTAATCAATATTTCAGTAGCGTCTTCACTCGCGAAACGTTCCCCATGCCGCAATTAGCTTCTCGGGATGCACTTGGCGAAATGGGGTCAATAACTATTTCTTCTGAAGGAATATCAAAATTAATAGAACAACTTCCAGTCAGCTCTGCTCCTGGTCGCGACGGGATAAACAGTAAGATTTTAAAAATTACTAAGCACACCTCGTCCCTGTACCTGGGTAAAATCTTCAACCAATCACTTATTACTGGTATGCTCCCTAGTGACTGGAGACATGCAGACGTCATTCCAATTTTTAAGTCTGGGTCATCTGACGATCTGAGCAATTACAGGCCTATTTCTTTAACAAGTGTATGTAGTAAGCTCCTTGAACATATTATTTTTGCAGCCATAATGCAGTTTCTAGATATCAATAATGTATTATTTTCTAATCAGCATGGATTTCGTAGGAATCGATCATGTACAACACAGCTTTTCGAGTTGGTAACCGATATCCACAGTAATCTTAACTCACGAACACAAACAGACGCTCTCTTCATAGACTTTTCGAAAGCTTTCGACCGTGTGCCACACTACAGACTTATCGTAAAATTACAAAACTTAAAAATTAATGCAACTATAGTTAATTGGATAAAAACTTTTCTTACGACTAGAACCCAATCCGTACGTCTAGGTGAAACATCTTCACAATCCTTACCAGTTATTTCAGGCGTACCACAGGGTACTGTACTGGGCCCATTGCTCTTCCTTGTTTATATAAATGATATCGGAAATCGCCTGGGAAGCTGTGTTCGTCTGTTTGCTGACGATCTTGTTGTTTATCGCGCTGTTTCCAGTGAAGAGGATTGCCTAATATTACAAGAGGATCTATCCCTAATTGAAACCTGGTGCGCCGAGTGGCTTATGTCCATTAATTATAATAAATGTAAATGTGTATCTTTTTCTAAATCACGTAATCCAGTAAATTATACCTATCAACTTACATCCCAGCCCATTGAAAAGGTTTCATCTTTTAAATACCTTGGCGTGCACTTAAGCTCTGACCTCTCATGGAGAACTCATATTGAACACATAACTTCCAGTGCTAATAAAACTTTAGGCTTTCTAAGACGCCGTCTTAGTCAAACTTCACCGAAAATCAAACAGCTGTCATACTGTACCCTTGTTAGATCCAAGATGGAATACGCTTCTACCATTTGGAACCCCCATCAGGCTTACCTATCTGACATGTTAGAATCAATCCAAAACCGCGCAACTAGATTCATTCTTGCTGACTACTCACCCACGAGCATCTCTGCCCTTAAGGCTTCTTTATCATTACCTCTCCTTAATACTAGACGCACCGTAGATAGATTATCCTTTTTTCATAACCTGTTTTACAAGCCCTGGACTGACCATGAATTCTTCTCTTCAGCCAGTCATGTTTCCCTACGCCGTGATCATTGCCAGAAGATAGAAATGCCCTTTGCCAGAACCAACACTTTAAAAAACTCTCCCCTCTTTTTGTGTATACGGGATTGGAATGCGCTACCAGAGCCCATTGTAACAATTACTGATCATGCCTTGTTTTTAGCAGAACTTAGTAAGCATATGATTGTATAATGAAGATATTGCACTGTAAAATAACAGATGTTCTTTCAGCCTATTTATTTGTCTCTACATTTGATTTCAACCCTTGAAGTGTTATATTGTGTTTTATGTTACCCCCCTTATGTAATGCCCCCCATGGGGCCCTTAAGGTATAATAAATGAAATGAAATGAAATATAAGAATTATATAAGATATATAGGAACCATATAAGAAACTTACAAGAAACATTCTCAGAACTTTCTTATATGGCGATTGATATGTTCTTATATATCTTATATCGTTCTTATATAGCTCTATATAGTTCTTATATGGCTCTTATATAGTTCTTATATGTTCTTATATATCTTGTATGATTCATATGTGTTTATTGGACACAATAAATTTCTCATACAAATGAGAATTTTCAGTAGGGATGCTTACATGATAAAAAAACGTCCACTTAAGAGCGTGCCACTTTTGTTAATTTACCTTTGGGAGATTGCGAGACATGTCTAACCTGAGTACGGAACTAAAGTGCTTCCTCCTCGCCGGTCGCCTGTATCTCAATGTCATTATTATCGAAGTGTTTCGACGTCTAACTAGTGCCGGTAAAATTGAATCTGGAGAAAATGTTTTGTACTTGAATCTTACCTGGCTCATAGCAATACTATACTCGGTTCACCCTTAAACTGAGACTATAAGCTCCGACTTCAGCGCGAGCGTTCTGCCATTGTTAACGGAAGTGTGAACGCGCGGGCACGTGCAACCGAAGCACTGCGGAAGCCAGCAAGCTCCTGATGAAGGCGGAACTTCTAGCCTCAGCTTAAGAGGGCCCTGCAAGGACTTTTTTACTGGTTTTTAATTTGCACCGAACCTGAGCGTGCTGAACGTAGTAACTTATTAAAACTTTTTATTTTTCCGAATTTCGTTTTATTTTAAACGTTATAGGCGAACCAAAATTACGAAAACAGGCGAAGAATAGCCTCCTTCATGACGTCGTTGGTCGTGGCTTCACAGGCCGCGAACTAGAGGAGGGGTAGTGGGCTCAGCGAGCGCTCACAGCTGCCGCATTCCGTGTCGACGGCTCGTGAAGGCGCCACTAAAGCATGTTCTGGATAGGCTATGTGAAGCGGGCAGCCAGGGCGGCTCGCTTTGCATTTGCTGTGTGATTAAACACTAATTCGGCATGTCACTTCATTGGCCACAAACGACAGCAAACACGGGGTAAATATAAGTTCAGAACGGAAACCACATCGCGCTGCCATAGCTCCAAACGGCCAAACCGCAAGCCAAACCTTCTCGCCGAAGGCCTCCGGAACGCTCAGAACCGGTCGGATCCTCGAACCCGTATACGTCCGCAGCGCCGCGCGTACATCCGGGACCTTTCTACGCTCGCCGCTTGTCGGTGCCTGATCCGCACTACACCTGTTAATATTCGCCGCCTTTTCCACCGCGTGGTGGCGGGGATTTCGACGGGTCATTTCTAGTTTCCGTACTTTATAAACTGCATTTGTTTCTTTTCTGATATAAATACTGAACAAAAACTACTTTAATAAATGATCGAAACGGGTCGCGCCACTTGTATTTTGTATTTCGACTGAAAAGAAGCTTTTAGCGGGTCTGACCAGTAGTAAGCCCAGGACCAAAGACCTCACATATTGCGCGCTTTCGGCACCGCGGGTCGCCCCTTTAGGTGGAGGAAGTATCCGCGTCGTCCGGTTAAAATATGACGCAGTGATATTTAGTTACTCTCTCCCAGCCCCTTGGGTTGCCGGAACCCAGGAGACGTGGAAACCGCAGGAAAGGCAGACGCTTAAATATGTTTGCAGGGGATGCTGAACCGAAATCTGGATTACACAAAACACGCGGCAAAAGCGTGCAACGGAATGCTACAAACACCAAAACATCACTCATACAGCGATATCTCAAACGGATGACCGTATTCTTCAAGAAAAGGAGGCGCATTTGACAAGTTTGTTGACGTCATGTTTCTCCGAGAAGGAGAGGGAACGGCCTCGCGTCTTCTCAGTCTCGCCTCCTTGAGGAGCGAAGCGAAGAGAGGAGGAAACTAGGTATCTTGACGTCACGCGCCTCGTCGGCTTTGTTCAATATCGACCTCTTTTTCTCAAAATACGGCCGTCCACTCGGGATATCGCCTTACGAGTAGTGTTGTAGGGATTGTAGCGTCCCGCCTACATCTCCTGCATTGTTTTTCTGAAATCCAAATTTCGGTTCACCATCCCTTTAAGGCTGAACGGGGTATAGAAATAATCAGAGGCCGAATGTTTTAGCCCGCCGCAGCTGGAAGCAGGTGCAAGGTAAGCTCATGCTGCAGAACTCGGAATGATCTTCATCCAGTTGATAGTAGATTGCACTAGAATCTGAGTTCTAGCACACAGTATTTATATAAAGAAAGTCGCACCAGTATACGGTCGTGCCGTAATTCGAAATATTATGTGGAGTACTCATATTAAGTTGTCATTTAATTGCTAGTTCTGTTGTTTAAATCTAATTGAGCGTCGTTGTACCCTCAAAACAACGTCTCAGTTTACATTAAAAAAACGTTTTCCTACATCATTGGTCATTGATTTACTTTTTTGAACATCTTTTCGCAGTGTTCGATTTGCAGAAGAGTCACCTCTGTCTCGGTTATTAATTGGCACTGCTCCCTTTAAACATCGATATTCATAGCTATCTGATATGTCTGTAAGTAATATTTTCCCCTCCACCTTCTGCAAAAATTGAATTACAACCAACTACACAATTCAGTGAAGCCCCACATTTTAGTTCAATCGCGTGCAAGTCAGCTTACCCAGAAAAAAAGTCAGAATGAAAGAATTGCAGCTGTTGAATAGCCACCGCTTACAATCAGCTGCGCTTCTGGTCTCCGCCATAATTCTATGGGTCCTCCAATCATGGAGGCTCCCCGTCCTCCCTCCATCGGATTTTTTGTACTCCCGAGACGAAGGACAGCGGACAAAGACAAGAGGCTCCAGATATGGCACCACACTAGAGTTATTTGGGACAACAAAGCGAGCACTGTGTTCCGAGCTGTGCTACCCAAAATCCATTATTGTGCTTGTGTGATTTTTATCTCGGGGCTTTAGCAAACATTTGAATGCGTCGTTACCATGGCTAGCGTAATTTCTACATGATTGCAGTCCCCACATGCCGCGGAAACACGTACCTTTGGCTTGCGTTTCATTCGCACGCGCTCTCGCGCAATGTCACCGTCGGTGTCGTTGCAGCGCACGGAAACTACGCTACGCTATAGAAAATTACAAGCCTGGCACCCAGAGCCGTTTATAAAGAGAGTTCGGCTATTCTTGGGGAAGTATGGGACACAAATGAGGAGACACCATTAGCCGAAAGCGTGCTGGGTGTGTTCCAGGGCGCCTTCACAAATTCTAATGTGGCCAACCAGAAGCCGGAAGTAATACCGTGGTGGTGGTCGCGAGAAGCAAACTTAATAAGTGAACATGGTTGTAAACCTGAGACTGGGGCAGAAAGAGAACACAACAGACGGTAGAAAAAGAGGAGGCAACGTCTCCTCTTTTTCCAATCATGTTCAACTTACACCAGCTCGCCTGCACTCTGACCATTTTTTTTAATAAGTGAGTCGGAGTAACTCTCGGGGATTAAAAATATGGTGCACGTGATGTTTCAATTTCGGTCATCCAAAATCATCATGGAACAGTGCGACTAGCGGAACGATCGACATAATCCGTTCGACAGGCGCCGAGGTCCGGGAATCTGCCGTCCGAGCTGTCATACACTGTCCGAGCAAAGCAGAGTTTGAATGACACATTCGTTTCTTACATTTTTCAGCATAATTATGATCGAAATATCACGTGCACCCTATCTTCAACCATGACGGGTTACTACATTTAACTCTTACGCGCTTGTTAACACCATGTACCTATGATTAAAACTGTTTCATGCTACCACCGCTACGGGATACTATTCGGCTTCTGGTTGGCCAATATTTCATCCCAAGCCCTCTTTATGCGTCTGGTGCACGCCCTCGGTCTGCACCCACGTCCCATTGACCAAACTCTGTCTATACACGGCTCTGATGGCACGTAACTGGTGCCCCATGCGGGCAAGCATGCAGAGTGCGCGTGAGCGTAGCAGAGATATGGTGGCGGCCAGATGCCCTGCTTGCAGTCGTCTATACGGCTAGAAATTAAGAGGGAGGAGAATGTGAATGCGTGAGGGTACCTCGGAACATGGAGCTCTGGTTAGAACGATTAGTGGAAAGATGCAAAGCTAGCTGCGGTTGTCTTTACTCGCTGTTCGAACTTATTCGAATGCAAAATCGAACGCCGAACGCCGGGGTTCAGCGTTCTAATGCGTTCGAACAGCGAGTGGAGACAAAGTCAGCTAGATTTGCGTCTATCGACTAATCATTCCAACTGGAGCTCGGTGTTCTGATGTCCCAGCGCGCTCTCGTCTCCTCTCTCTCCCACGTTCTACGTGCGTAGGGTGAAGAAACAAGAGCATGATGCAAGGCTGGTTCTTACTCAAAATGTCTGCCATATATAAAATCGGTGAGATTCTTCTGATTTCATCCAGATTCCCTCCGTCTTTCTATGCGCAGAAGCGTGTTTTCCAGGTCGCTCAAGTGCTTTCGCATCGTGATCGACTCCCGCGGCCAAAATGGTCGGGAACATCAAGAAGCGTTGGTTGGTACTCTATTTTTTTATACATACCGGTCTTTGTTTGGACCCCAGTCAAGCCGGCTTTCGAAAAGGTCCGCTCTTCGGCTGGCAAAATGGCCCGCCCCGGTAGAGGCGGCCGGAGACTCCGAAGAGGCAAAGAGCTGAAGAAGCTGGGATTAAGAGCTACACATACGTCCCGGACTTTACTTTTAGAGTTCTGTTTTCAGCTGAGCCGCCTGCTCGCTTCTGAGTTTTACCAACACCAAAAATGATGCTGACGGGAGATCGTTTATACGCGCAGGCGAATAGGAAGAACAGTTCTAGCTATCACCGGCAGGGCCACAGGCAGGTGAGTGAATTTGGATTTGGCAGTTTTCAAACACGTACCTTGGTTGCGCCTTGCAAATTGACGTCAGGTGCAAGAGGCCTATGCACAACGCAAGTTCGCTTGCTTATTTCGTGGGGGTTGTTTGACGTCAGAACGCCTAGCTCTGATTGGCTCTCATTAAAGGATAGTGGTGAGACATCGAAGCAAGAAGCCTTGACTTGTACGTCTTTAATCAGAGCCAATAAAAGCTCATGCTTCTGACATCACCACAACCCCTGAAAAAGAAAGAAACGAACTTGCACTACGGATGAGGGGCGTTTTATACAACGTTTCTTCACCGCCGGTAAGCCGCGTTCTCTCATAACTGATGAATACAAAACAATTGCTCTTTGACGGCGCGTTTTTTTTTGTTTTTTTTGAAGAAGCGCATAAGCATGGTGAGTGGTTCCGTTTACGACAGAATTTAATAAGTACGATCGGACACGTATTTGGGACGAATAAACATTGTATTCCGATTTTTTTCAATTTAGCCCGGCTTCATCTACTGGATCTGCTGGGGTTAGACAGCCACAGACGGGTTGACTATTCAAGCGCTCTATCAATTGCATTCCAAATAAAAGGCTCGAGGTGCACCTAACCACTTCTTATGAGTTGTGAATGGGAAAGCATGCACGCCGCTCTTCCGCTCCCTTCTTTCGTCTGCGGCGTACTTCCGTCGAGGGTTGAGCGCGGACGCGCTGTCCTCGGCGCACTGACCTTGGGCGTGGAGCGGTGGAGCCGCTGCCTCGCACACAAGCAGAGCCATGGGGTGGCGGTCGTTGAAACTGATGCGAAGGTTCCAATGGGTGCCTCGTCGACGCACACCAGCCAGTGGGACCGAAGCCGAAAACTATCGGCTACACTCCGCTCTTTTGGGATCGGGGAAGCTAGGTGCCGTTTGGCAAGGCTTTTCGTGTGGTTTCATGGCTGTGAGCTGGCTTCACTTGGAGACAGGATATAAGGTGCCGTTTGGCACGCCTTTAAAGCTGATGACGTCGACTCGCTCCATGGGACAGTTAATGTTTTCACATTAAAGAGGTGTGCGTATAAAAAGGCAAATACTTGGCGATGATGCTGCGCGTCGGCGACTACTCCGGCTGGGTTAGTCTATCACAACGCAAGAGAACTCG
This sequence comes from Ixodes ricinus, assembly GCA_037355805.1. Lineage (NCBI taxonomy): Eukaryota > Metazoa > Arthropoda > Arachnida > Ixodida > Ixodidae > Ixodes > Ixodes ricinus. The sequence goes on from JAZHYW010037189.1 coordinate 124,162, forward strand.
AGTGAACTGTAAAACCCTGCCATGCGCAAAGAAGGGACATATGGTAAAGAGTCCGACAATGAACTCCGGCGAGATTTAGAACAGGAAGGACTCGAGCTGAAACTTATGTCACGTTGAAACTGCCCCATTCAGATATGCATTTTTTTGTGGATTTCAGAACTTGAAGCGTGTGTCCTGCACAGCTGATGGGCGCTCAAGGTGCGAAGCGTACGGCGCACGTAGATTTAACAATCTTCCCAGAGACAGTTTTCTGCACAGAAAGGCTTACAACCATTCTGCGTGGATACAACCGTACCATATTGCATTAAGTTTTGACAACAATGGTTGGATAGAAGAAAAATAGAAATGAAGACTAGGTGCTCGTGGTTGGTCCCTTCACAATTCGATGCGCTTTGATTGCATCCACTACAAACAAAATAATTTTAGTGACCGTGTTCTATAGACGTTTGCAAGTACGGCCTCTGGGCGCCACCATCTCGCAACTGGTGTGGGTAGATCGACTGATAGACAAGCATTGCTGAGGTGTACCCACGGTTTCCAGACTGGTTCCCGCACAAAGCGTTTTCCATCCACGGTGGCGAGACTATTTGGTGCTACACTGTCAAGAATAAGCTTCCGCAGTGCACCAACTTTGTTTAAGAGCACGAGCGCATGCGAATGAGACGTAACACGAAGCCACGTGATCAGCAGTGCAGGGCAGCAGCATTGAGGAGGCTACGCTACTCTTGGCAGTGCAGCAGCAAATAGTTAATGCCAAGTTGTTTCCGTTTTTTTTTTAAGCAGTAGTTCTATAGTAGGAGCTTGTGCCGTCATTTGTAAGTATGAATATAGAACGCGCCCGCTGGGCCCACTTTCCCCAGCGTGCAGTCTACTAAAACTTTATGTCCACTAAGCGTTGGATTATAAGGCCAACCGGTGCACCGTGGAAAGACAAATAAATTACACCAACCAGCTCAATTCGATTATAATGTTTTCGTAGGAATATTGCCGGCAACCGATCCTGGCATGAAAACTACTCAATTTATTTTATTTTACTACAGTCTGCTTTTTTAAAGTGACACTGACGGGATATTTATGCTCGCCAAAGTTTTATTTCTGCGTGACATATGAGAGTCCAACTACCCAGGAGACAATTTGAGGCTCGAAATGCGTTTTCTTTCCTTTCGAAAACTGCCGACCGTGAACTGACCGGTTTGAGTCGCGCTCACCCGCTTCTCCGTGGTCACGTGCCATTTTTTTATGGTTCTGGCACAACCACCAAATAAAGTCAAAGTCGTGGGTCATCAAAGGCACACACTCAATATTAAAAATAAAAAATAAATATCAAAATTATTTTGTGTGGCTTTTTAATTCTGGAAATACGTTGACTAAAAAAAAACGTTGCAAAGAGAACCGGAAGCACTTTGTGTTTTTTCTGCCTGATTTGCGCGCACTCTCTTCTCCTGGTCTCGTGCCGTTCTCCGTGGTTTAGACGTTTAGACAGAAACACCAACTATAATCAACCTCGTAGGTCACATATTAAAGATAAAAAATTATTATGCCCACTTTTTTTTGGCTTCCAAAAGCTGCAAATCTCCCTCCCCCCCCCCCCCACCCCCACCCAAAAAAAAAAAAAAAGCAAAAAAGTTGCACAGCGAATTGGAAGCATTTTTTGCATTTTCTGCGTAATTCTCAACATGGCGTCGTATGGCGGGAGTAACGGGCTGGACGGCTGAACAAAACGGACTAAGCGATGGTGGCGGACATCGGGCGTGGGACCTCTCTTCACGACTGTTTCTTGCGATACCGGCGAATCTGTCTGGCTTTGAAAGAGAAATATTTTACCGATTAAAACAGTTAGGATTTATTCCGACCAATCAAGCTGATTCGCACGACGCCGTTGCCGAGTCGTTGCCTCTTCTCCTTGTTGAAGATATTTATTTATTTATTTATTGAAATACCTTTAAAGGTCCGTCTGGGAAGGACATTACATACGGGGGGGGGGGATAAGTACATCATATTTCAAACACAGAAAAATAATAAAATAAAAACATGCACAGCAGTGCAACATACATGAAATCGTAAATCAAGCAACAAAAAATAAAATATTGTACAGTAGTGCAAACATACAAGAAATCGCTAAGTCATACAATATCTAAAAGGCTGCTGATAAGAGAACGAAAACTATCAGGTTAATCTCGGTGACGATGCCCTCTGTCAGATCACTTCTGCCACACTGCTGTTTTGGGAAAAGAAGGAATACAAAAACGAAGAAGTGCAGCAGGTGAAACGGTCAATCTTACATGAGTGATTAAGACGAGGTGTAACGAAATGCGACTGTGTTAGAGTGCCTTTGGCTGAGAATTGGTGCAGTAGTAAATGCAATGAAAAAGGCATAAGCAATTAAGCTTGCGTCTTAAGGCCAGTTCTGGAAGGTCGGCTTTCTGTTTTAATAAGGTGACGCTGGAATGTTGAGAATACTCAGAAAAAATAAAACGCGCGACACGGTTTTGAAAGGCTTCTATTTCAGTGATCAAATGTGCCTGGTGAGGATCCCAGATGCTTGATGCGTACTCAAGTTTCGACGAATCAATGAAAGCTATGCAGTTTTCTTTTAAGTGAGGAGGAGCACAACGAAGTGTATAGTTTTAGGTAGCCCAAAGAATGATTGCACGATGATAACAGCGACCGAATATGTATCTTCCAGGAGAGATACCGAGTCGACGTGAACACCTAAGTATTTATAAAAGGAAACAAACTCAACAACGTTAGAATCAATAAAATAGTTATGAGGAAAAAATGTCTTTTTCCTAACAAATGACATGAGTTTGCATTTAGAAGGGTTAAGCTTCATGAGCCAAGTCGAGCACCACAAAGATAGGTTAGTGAGGTCATGTTGTAGTTTCATGCTATCTTCTTCGTTAGAAATAAGTCTGTATATAACGCAGTCGTCTGCAAAAATACGAATGCGGGAGGAAATACATGAAGGTAAGTCATTAATATATATTAAGAAAAGCAAGGGTCTAAGGACGGGTCCTTGAGGAACACCCTAAGACAGAGGAATAGAAGTTGAACTATGAGAGTTCAAGACCGTGCAACTGACTCTCGGGTCAGTAGTGCCAAGCATCTGGCTTTCTGATCGGATCGCTCAAATCCTTACGAACACAAATCGGGGACAGCTTGATAAACGCGCAAACGTCAAGTTCGCGATGTCCTTGACTTCTGCGTTTCTCATCCGACGTGCGACGTGCACATTTCTCGCCTGCTTCGCACAACAACAAAATAGAAACGAAAAAAGAATAAAGAAACGCGTCGGGTGTAGCTACATGATCTCGGCAACACTCAGCGACCCTAAATTTCATCTTCCTCCCCAGTTCAGTTTCGGTTTCGGATTCAAGCATTTAATATTTTTGACTTTATTACAACTATACTCGACGCTGTAGCGAAATATATATTAGGTCGTCTTCTGGCACTATATTGGATCACCTGGCAAAAAAATAAAACAAATTTTTGGGTTGTGTTAGTGCATGCGCACGCGTAGCAGAAGCGAAAGAACTGAATCTGGACTTCCTGCATTTGAAAAGCTATGCACTTTCGTGCAATGTAATCATCGTTGAGGACAACAGGCTCGCGCATATAGCATCGGCGTTGCTCAAACATCGTCTTCGTGACATGTGCGTTTTCTATGCCATCGGTCAGCTCGTTCCCAGATCGTGCAAATTGTTTTTGGACATCAATGCAAATGTCTTTTTAAATATAGATGGAAGTAGAGCCGAAGCTGTATGCTTTTACAGGGCATGTAATAAAAATAAGTGTGCTGGGTGTATGTTTAGGCCCAGGAAGTTGGTGAGCCTCAATGGGCGTCTGGTCTCAGCTGTAGATTAGCAATTTAGCCAGTGCAGTACCACTAGAAGCTTGCGTCTTCAACGTGAACCACGTATGCTCTGCTCACACTTAAAGAGGCCATGACACGATATTTCAACATTTTCCTCCTTAGCTTTAATCTTCAAATCAAAAGCGAATTGAAAAATGTCGTCGTGACATGCTTGGGCACCGGTGCAATGACTCCAAGCTTGCACCGTGATTTGGCTAAACCATATAACTTGTCATTCGCAAGTGATGATAAGTTCCGTCAGGCAACTCATTGGCCACGAACTCTAATCTAAATATTCGTCGAAGGATTGATTGTTGATGGGCACATACGTCCGAGCGACACATTTTTCGTCTTCAATATGTGAGCAGGGGTCGGCTGACGTCTTTGGGGTCTTTTTGCTACTGATGGTGTATCAGAATGAAAAGGTGGAGAGCATTTGAAGGGAAGGAGATGCGAAATAGTCCGCTATATTTTCAAATTGTTGTACCAACAAGCAGGCCTTTACTTTCTACCTCATTTTTTGACGCAATAAACGATATGATTCGTAAAGTTACAACGGGAATTAATTTATCCCAGTCAAAAATTCATTTCATGGATGCTTTAAAAGGGCCCTGTTAAGTGTTTCTGGCCATTTTTTTCATTGCAATCGCGTTCGCTTAATTTAGTAAGTACGACTCTAGGAACAAATTACAAATAAAAATAAAAAGAAATCTGATATATTTCGAACATGATAGGTGTAGAGAAGTTCACAACCTAGAGCACATTTTCCATTTTTGATGACGTCCTCCGTCGGATTCAATAGAAAACCGAAACGACAAGAGCGTGAAAAAACCATGTGCAATATTTCAAATGTTTAGAATTAACATTCAGTTATGAAGATGTGAAAGCCCCACCGATATGCAGGTGTTCCAAGCAAATAACTACCCGTTTGAGAGGACAGAAGGGGTCGCGAGCAGCTATTCAGACACATTCAGACACTCTTACCTATATAATTTTATGTCGTCATTACCAACGTCTAGAGTGATGTCGTCCCAGAACGCTCGTGTTTGACACTGATAGACACGTTGTTCGAAGCAGCATTTGGTTTTCTTCATC
>JAZHYW010037190.1:0-12237 GCA_037355805.1 Ixodes ricinus
TAATTAGTTTTCATAGTAGTAATTTTAATTGTAGTTGAACTACTTTTTTGAGCAAAATATTTTTAATTGTAATAAAATTACTTTTTGAAAATAATTTACCCATGTATGGTAATCTATTAATCTAATTGTTAAAGGCCGACCTACAAAAATCTTTTCCTGGCAGGAAAATCCTTCTCGCCACCCTTTACCTCGGAAAAATACATTAAAGCAACTCAATTTATCGAAGCTACCGCAACAGCAACACTAAGAGAACATCTTCGCGCTGTTATACCACGCAATAAAAAATGTCAGCGTGGAGAATCTCCACTAGGAATGTGCTCCAAGGGTAGCTTGTTCAGCGGCTCTAGCGTCAGCCAGCGTGTTGCTACAAGTCCTAGTTTCGTCAGGCCAGTTGTTCTTTTTTCAGTCTTCTAACTGGCGTGGACACCCTTCCGTTGTTCTGGGCAGGTGATCCAGGCGGAGCAGCGGAGCACCCGTCTCTGGGAGCTCACGGCAGAGGGGCAGGAGGTGGCCGAGAAGGGAAGCCACGAAGCCCTCGTCTTCCAAGCCATCCCCCCGCAGGGCATCAGCCAGCAGCTGCTCATGGTGGGTGGCAAACAGTGATTTCCCTACGTACACTTAAGGGGGTGTGCACCCCCTTTGTTTTTCTGAAGGCACCACCTTAATTTGCAACGACTCCTCTATTCTCAATGCCCTCTCCCTTAAAATTCAGACACCCTTCTAATTTCAATTCCTGGGGAAACCCCTGGTGGCCAGGTCGCTCGACCTGCCCGACCTGCGTGAAGTGCCCAAACTCCCAAGCCTACACCCGCTCGAAGGGATGCCGACAGCCCCGGAAAACATTTTCACGCAAAAGCTGTTTAGGGCTAGGGTTTCGTAGAAAAGGAAGTCCCGAGGAAGAAGTGTGGCACAAAAGTGTGAGGCATCATTTTCCCACCGGATTTAGTGGAGAAATCAAATTGGCATATAATGATGAACAGTGCGGTCCACTCATAACGATACCAGATATAACGATGTACTGACTATGACAATCAGTTTCTAGACAAGAAATGCTCAGTTTCTAATGTAGGTACAGTCAGCACGAAATGAAACCCGAACGCCGGAACGCGTGGCCGTTGATACAGGCTGCTCCACCTGGAGGGCCCCTGAGAACTAATGAAAATGCGCCGGGGTGCGAGGGTGCGGGTCCTACTAAGATGAGCTCGACCCTCGCGCGGCGCGTCTGGGAGTTCCGCGTTTCGCCGGTGGCGCGCTGTAAGCGCCGTCACATCCGATACAAAAAGCACTGTCACTCGCTTTGTGTATCGGATTCCCAGCGATATCTCTTCAGCGCTGTCATTCATTATCGCGTTGTGTATCGCAAGGGCGAAATGAAAGTTGAAACATTTCGTGCACGGAAGACCCGTAGTGCTTGATGACGTGTCACCGGAACCACGCTGCGGTGAACAACGTGCCACGCGCGGTTTCTGAGAAATAGTGAAACGTCATAAACGCGAAATAAAATTCGTTTGTTCGCACGACCATACTCTTTATGAAAAAAAATAAATGCTGCAACAGACTGACGCGGATGCCTCGGTTTTTATGAGCAATGCGCATGTTTTCGTGCGAGGTTATCAGTCGATTCTTAAAAAGCGAGGAATTGCTTGCTGACGCTCTCTTTGGTAACCACCGATATGCCGGGCGTATCAATTCCGGAGCGGAATAAATTCATCACCCTGTCTGAGCAGGGCCTATCGCAAAGAGCTATAGCCAGGTTAAGCGGCCGCCCGGTGTCGACCGGGCGACAGTGGGGCGACAGTGCGGCGACAGAAAAGCACCCCGAGTGACGACGCTTACAGCGCGCCACCGGCGAAACGCGGAAGTCCCAAACGCCCCACGCGAGGGTTGAGGACATCTTAGTAGGACCCGCACCCTCGCACCCAGGTGCGTTTTCATTAGTTCTCAGGGGCCCTCCAGGTGGAGCAGCCTGTATCGATGGCCACGCGTTCCGGCGTTCGGGTTTCATTGCGTGCCGACTGTCAACAATAATTGGTTATAACGATTGAATTTTTGGTTTGCTCATTATCGTTATAAGTGGATTGCACTGTGCAGTAAAATCTTAGCGTAACTAATTTCGAGGGACTAAATCGTTAGTTATTCCAAAATATTGCTACAGTGAAAAACTCGTAAATCGGCACTATAATAATTCAGTTGGACAAAGTGCCACTCGGTCGTATCCGATCAGAAAGCATTGCACGCGATGAAACGCCGCATATTTCAAAGAAATCTCAAAAATCTTTCTCTGGTAGGTGCAGCACCAACACTGTTGGATGAATGATTTCACGTCATCCACGTTCTTGTGGATCGCATCCATAATGTCGGTACAGCTTCCAAGGTATGTGCGCCACTTGCCGATCGCACTCGGGACATTGGATGTGGAAACAGATTCTTCCTGTCGGTCCCCGAGCTCTACCTCCTCGCCTATGTCGTCCCGGGTGTCCTTGCCACTGCAGTCTTTCTTTTTTGGCGGACGAGGTTTTGAATGTCGTCGGCCGTCGGCTCTTCTGACGTCCATGCTGCGTCGTAAGCTTCCACAGCAAGCTTCTCGGTAACTTCGCTCCACAGTTTACTCGCATTGCTTTCGTTTGGGTGCTTGCCCCCTTCTGGTTGGATCGGTGTTTTCAGAAGCAGGAACTTCTTGTCAGAAAATCAAACCAAAGCTCGCAGCCCAAAGGAAGTTGACGAGAAGCCCCCACGCTGACAACGTACTCTTACAAGTATGAGATGAGAACTACACCTAGCAGCCCAGTGCACGTTTGCTGCGGGCCAACATTTGCTGATGATGATGGTTCTCAGTTTGGGAGCCGCCTAGTGGCAGAAGCCACCAAGCGGCGGGAGCACGATCCATCAAGTCCGAACTGCGTTGCCATCTTGCACAGACAACAGATATTTTCTGTTGGATACCTACAGTGACATATTTGTAGAACCGAGAGGGAAGCTCCTCGGGAAACCAAAATTATCTTTTTTATGCTAGTAAATGAATCCAGACGATCAAACGAATGAAAATGGGTATATGATCATAAAGGACAAGGATTCCCAACAAACATTCAACTCAGAATTTGGAAAGAGCGTTTCACAGCCCCTTGAGGTCCGATGAGCAGGAAGCTTCTCGAACCTTCAGACATTGTGTGTGCTACTTAGACACGTGTAATTGCATTGTTTTTATAATGCAACCGCCGTTTCAAGGCAGCCGTGTATAAGCAGGCAACATGACAGCCGTTTTCAAGGGACTTGGGAGACGCATGATGGCACTTGCACAGTGAACCGCCACCTCTTATCGTGCCCTTCGCGTCTCCTACAAGATCAGCGGTCGCTTCTTCCGCGTTACCTGAAGTAAAATAGTTGCGACGTCGTGGTACTCGCTCTGCAAGCGAAGCATGCACAGTTAATCTGGACATTAAATGACAGAAATTGGGGTGGGATCTCCTTGGCAGATGCCGTACAAGCAGAACTTGTTGTCCTATCCTTGTCTTTCATCTCGACTCCCATCATATGCCATGCCATGCCCAAATAATTCTTGTGAACTTGCTGGTTAGTTTGAGAATGTTTCCCAAAGAGAGGAAGCATCCCCAGCATGTGCTTATCCCTCTTTACTTCGCCGTGCTGGACAATAGTTCCGCCGCGCTCCCGGCAGCACGGACGGATCCGCAGACGACCTCGGGACATCCTAAAGTTCCAGATGATCCAGCAGGTAGAGGTGTGCTGACCCTTCTCGTCTAATTCCCATCGTCTTGTGCTGCTTTCTTTGGCTCGCAGAAGAACATTCCCAATGCCAAGGTGGGCTTCAGCAAGGCCATGTCCTTGGGATGGGTCCGTCTGGACAAGACTGGCGACGGAGGACCCACTGCCTTCCGCAAGGTGAGTGCCCGCCGACGACCCCCGCTGATTGTTCTCTCTCAGCGCTTGTGTGTTCTTGTGTGTCTCTCCCTAATGTCCTGTCCTTTGTGCGGTGTTCATTATGTCGCCTCAATACCGATCATACTCACCAATGTTTCTACCTCTAATAACGCATTTTCTTTTTTATATCATTGTCTCCTCGGGCCTGGAAGCGCTCTTGTCCTATAGCAAAGGTGTGCAAACCGTGGCTCGGCAGACCCTCATGCGGCTCTTCAAGGGCTCAAGTATGTGAGGTGTATACCATGCCCCCTCCCTTCCTCTTTCCTCCAAAAAAAACAAACTCGTAAGGAAAGGAATCTGGAAAAAATCAGCAGAACCCATCCTTTGGGATGGGTTCTGCTGACTGAGATGAGTTCTGCTGATGGAGTTCTGCTGCTATTCGCATTATCTACGTTAATGCGAATAGCATCAAACGGTGCGGAGTTATGCGCGTTCGTCAGGTGGCTGGCACACTCTAGATACGCCAGCCCACTCTTGAGGCGATTCTAAATTTGTTGACACTTTCACAGCCCTGCGCACGATCTCCGCAGCCCAGCACGTGCGTTTGTGTCACTTAGGAAGGCGAGCAAAGCACGCGCCATACGCACAAACACTCAAAATGGTACCGACCAGACTTTCTGGCGTCTCAGCTAGTCTCAACCAACGGTACTCTAAACGGTTGTTTATATCTTTACCATAGGACGCGCTTACAGCGCTGTCACAGCTACCGGTGCGCGCGCGTTCCATGCACGAGGGCTCATTCCGCTCTCGTGAGGCTGAGCTAGAGGTCTCCCGAGCGCGGGAGAGGGTGAGCTAGAGGGAGAGGGTGAGCGCGGGAGAGGGTGAACTAGCCCTCGTGCATGGAACGCGCGCGCACCGGTAGCTGTGACAGCGCTGCAAAGCGCGTCCTATGGTAAAGATATAAACAAATGTTTAAAGTCCGGTGAATGACTGCCTTCATAGCTCTGTGGTTAGCGCGTCTGCCTGCTGATCAAAGGGTCAACGGTTCGAATCCCAGCCGGCGCCGGTCTTTTTTATTTATTTATCGACCCGCGGCGTAAGAGGTTAGATAGCCAGATAGATAGATAGATAGCTAGATAGATAGATAGATAGATACATAGACGAAAAGTGCGTGAAGTATCCAAAGAATGCTATTCGCATTAAAAAGGCAGCTTCCATTTGTCGGATTCGTGCCATCGTACGCTCATCGGACAGGGTCCTCATTTTATGAATGGTGACTCGCAGTAAAGACACATGCAATTCGCTGTGGCCACCAGCTGAAAACAAAAATAATTTAAAAAATGTCACGTCTCCTTGTTGTTGTCTTTGAGTCCAAACAATCCATAAAAAACTGTTTTTCGGCAAATGGTCATCTCGAAATCTACAACTATTTTTCTTTTGATCTACCAAGTTTTCTATTTTGAAGATTAGTATTTGAGCCATAATATCACTTTATAATATCTATACAGGCTGAAATGGCACTGAAGCTGATGCTAAAACAACACTTTCTCAAAACAGAGATTTTGGACTCTTTACAAATTTTCCAGAAGGGATATCTCAGCATCTTGGGCAGACAGAAAGATAACTTGTCTAGCACCATGTAGCTAGATGTGCAAAGCATGCATTAGTGGAAGCATATTTTTCAATATAGTTGTAGGAAAGTTTATAGCAGAACTGTTGTTTTATTGCTTGGTAGCCACACATTGAGCACTGAACTTCAATGTGTTGTAAAAGTCAATAATAATGGTTAAATCTAAAAAGTGCTTCCAATATTGCATTCTAATATTTTGCAGTACTTGACTCTATGTTATAACATTTTTTTTAGATGATTTTTTTCTATTATGTTTAGAAACAAGCCTGGTTAATTATAATTATCCTGAAAAGTGACCTACTAATTTAAAAATACAACAGATATTTGAAATCGGCTCAAAAGTCTGAACAAGTTTGTGCTGCTTCATTAGACTGAGTCCAAAAAAATAGGAAAGGAAGCCCCAAGACCAGTATTCCCCATTAAAATGGTTACTTTATCCGGCTCTTTGAATTTTTCCGTCTGACCAGTTCCATCCTATAGTTCCTGACAAGAAGAGAACGGCGTCTCTTTGGAACGCCTGACCTCCAAGCACGTGCTCGTCGCCTTTCGCACCTTTTCGTGCACGCTCTGGGCTTACAAGATGCCGTCGTGTTGCACGGATAAGACTCGCTTGGAGGGTTATCCTCCCCACTCTCCTACGTCCCTCGTCCGCCTCATCTAGTCCCGGACGGAATGAGACCGCCCAAGCCGACGACCGTGCAGGCTCACCCCAGGGGTCCCGATTTCAGTCGCCGCAAGAACGGGATCTGACTTTCTTCTCACAGAGAGAGCGGAGACCGTACTCGTAAGCGGTTCGGCCGCCAATGCAGCGGAGACGCGTTTCGTCTGCCACGAGCGGGGGATTGGTGGCCGAGTGGGCTACCTGGACATCAGCTCGAAGCACGTGGAGCAAAAGCTTGCGCTGCAGAACCCAGGGTCCTGGGTTCAATCCACAACGCTGCCCGTTTCGATCTGGATAAGCATCGTACCAGCGTGCAGTCGTTGCTCTGGCTAAATCGCTCATCTACAGCTGAGAGACTCGCTGCCGTGAAAGACCAAGTTCTAGTCTGTATAAACGTACACACACCCGATTTTCTGCCACGAAGCGTCCATCGTGGGCGTAAATGAAAGCGCTACGGCGAAGCAAGATTCGACGCGGGCCGAAACGGTGACTGTCCGCCTTTTCACCTCTGAAAGCCATCGACAACCCGCGCTTTTTTTTTTGCAAATCTGAGGTTGATCTGCTGCCTCACACCATCAACCGGTGGAGGAAGGAGTGTGTGGACGAGCGCACAAAAGGCCACGAGAACCTCTCGCTGTTTGTATGTCGACGAACGTGCGACGGACCACGTGGGGCCGGCTTTCTGTTCGGCGGCACGTGATTTATCGCGGAACACAGCCCACGCTTAACTGTTCGCGAGGCTTTCTTCAGAAACCACATTCCTACCTCGTTTCCTTTTCCTTGTTCGGTACCTGGACTTTTTTTTAATGTTTGGGTCGCACGCCTGTTTCCTGAAGGTTGGGGTATCTTACGCTTGTGTCCTCTTTTCTTCGAGATAAGCGTCGATAAGTGCCAATCTTTGTCCATCGCCGCACGTTGAAACACTTTTTCATATCGAAGGAAGATAAGGCCCAAAAACACAAAATCCTAGTTTAAGAAATTGAACAGTCCTGCGTTGGTCCACTGTACAGTCAGAGCGATAGCTGCGACAAGTCGCAGCGAAGTCGTTGGGCGTCGGCGTCGCGTTCACGCAACGTGGGGTGCGTGAACGTAAGCGTTAGAAACAAAATAGACGTCTGGCCATTCTGTTCCAAACGCTTTTGTCTCCTTTTCATTCCAGAGCGCGTGAACGCGCGTCTCCCGAGCACGAGCTGTTGGCATCCACGTGTGCTACGATGGCATTTCATTTGTCGGCTGTTTCTCCGTATCTTTCCAGAGAGCGCACGCAGGGGGCATCGGGTACTACAAATTTTGAAAACTTTTCTTTCTTTTTTGTTTGGAAGCGCACAGTAGCGCGTCCCCTGGCATGAGCTCTCGGCACGGACAGTGCTACGACGGCGTTTCACTATCGTCTATTCCTTTTCCCAGAGAGCAGGCTTCGCACGTGGCGAGACCCAGGTTCGATGCCTGCAGGCTGTGGGCAATCTTTTTCGAGGTTATTGCAACGTCGACGACTGATGCCATACATTGCCCACTACAACAACTACCACTACTACTACAACATCAACAACGAACATCATTTCCAGTGGTGGGAAGAGCCCATAACTGCTATCGTTGTAAAAGGAGGGGAGATTTGTCAAAATTCTGATAGACACATCCCCCCTCCTCTGGCCTGAGAATTGGTTAGTCTGATTAATAGACGCTGAGCTAATAACCAAAATTAAAAGTCAAAACATTTTTTTTCTTTCTCACACAGTTATTGAATTTTTAAGTTTGGTCTGAGAGTCTGAGAGGCTCTGCTGGCAACAGTTAAGCTCGCGCCCACAAAACAAACAAGACTGACGTATAATACCGTTTTTTTTTATTCTGCCCGCCTCACTCGCAAGTTGTACGACGTGTGCCATCACCCCCACTGTAGAGGGCAGGTAAATTTGAATGTTGGTTTTGGCATAACCTTCATTTCCCTTTTCTTTTTCAGTGGCTATTCTGTATTGGGAGGTAATAAATAGCGTGCCGGGAAGAGTAAAACTTGGGTATTCCAAAAGTTTGTTTACTTTGGGTGGCCCAGAATATCGCCGGAGCTCCCCTTTAAGAGGCCGTCCCGTGGTGCTTGCGCAGGTGGACGACATTGAGGACCGAGCGCAGCAGTACCTGGCTGCCATCCAGAGGAGGTGTCCAGACGAGGTGCCTGACGCCCAGAAGCAGGACCTCAAGAAGCGGAAGCTGCTCTCCGAAGTGTAAGCAGTCGCCCCTTCGAAATGTGCCTCGCGCACCGAAAGCCGCCGAAAGAGCCTGCTGTAGCTTTGATTCGAACGTTGTCGCAAACTATATTATGTTATCTGGTTCTGCATCCCAGAGAAGAGAAAAAATTGATTTATCTCGATGCTGCGGATAACTTTGGTATGCGCAGAACGTGTTTCCGTGACATTCTTTGAGACTTGTAGTGGACATTGCAGTTTTTTTATTTTTCATTTGGCTATAGTCGTGCTAGTTTATTCCAAACTCTGTCCTATTGATGGGCTGGTGGACACATCTTGGATTCCTTGTTTCTTCCAATATGAGCAGAAACTGACGGAGAGGGGCAAACTAGAGTGCCCGGGGACGTCGGAGGTTCAAGCTCTAATTGGAATGACTTGTGGGTAGACGCAAAGTTACCATATTTGCTTGAATAAAACACGATCACGAGTATAACGCGAAAGCAGGCTTTGATTCCCTCAAAAGGAAAAAAGAATATTATTACTATTAAAACGCGAGCCGAGTCCACGTAAATTTACTACAACCGCATAACAGAAGGGAAGATGGCAATGGAAATAGAAGAAATATCAGTTTTTGTTTTGGCTGCACTCATCCTCACTGCTCAGGTCCTTACGTTTACAATCCACTTGACCACTATGCAATATGCAGCAGCATGCGGCCACTTGTCTGGTAGTTCCTTTTTCTTCTGCGGTGAGCTCCTCGGCAGCCCACAAGCAAAGCAAGGCACAAAGCAGAAGCACCAGCACAAACACGAAACCACTCTGGAGCAGAAACTAAAAAATGCGCAGGCAGAAAAAAGACTGCTGAACCGGATACACGATCACACTCATTCTTGTTCTGGTCCCTCTGCATAAATAAACACCTATGTTCATGCGTAAACATGGTCGGTGGTCTCGGCTTGGCAGCTTGTGTTGACTTGGCCTGGCTTGACTTGGCCTGAATTGGCCAGTGGCCGCATTCCCGCGTGGTGCGCTGCGTTTCTGCGGCATGCTTTTCGGGGCGCATTGTACTAACACAAAAGCGATAAAAATGCTTTTTATGTTTTCTATTCCCCTCCCCTTCACGTTGCCTAATAGCTAATAAATTCCCTCCCACACCCCCACTTCTTTTCCCACTCGATCTCCTGCATTGAGCCAGAGGGATGGCTTTCTCCAGACTCTGCACGCCTCGTGGCTGAACTCAATTCCGAATATAACGCGAGGTGCGTTTGGGAGCACGTAATTTTGAAAAAAATCTCGTGTTATATTCGTGCAAATACGGTAGCTGCCATGGTTTCTACTCACCGCTCGAATGCCAAATGCCGACATTCGCATTCGTGTTTATTGCATATTTATTGGGCGATCTGTCAGTTATTGTCCAGAAGGCATTTAATTCTAACTATTGATTTATTCGTGGTCATCAATATTTATAATATTTTCACCATGTACTAAATATCCACCCCCAGGTATGTCTACAAGGTATCTTCATAAACTTTAATTGTCTTTCGAGAAAATTAATTTTGAAGTTGACAAATACACCTCCGATTCACTGGCAGCTGGGCAACAACGAGTAGGGAGCGCTCGTGACGTCAAATGTCGTATCCGAGAGCAGACGCTTCCTTCTCCACGACGTTGTGCATTGTAGCAACAGTGAGCGTCTGTTGTCTTGCGGATTGTGTTTGGTTTGGGCTTTTTGCCTCATGCAATGGTTTGTGGGGAGAATCCGCGATGTGCCGTGGGGTGCAGTAACACCACGAAGAAATGCAGCAGATTGACATCTTATCGGTTTCCGACCGAGAAGTTCCTGCAACGAAGCTGGATCCGGGCAGTCTGACGCAAACGCCGGCTCCTGGCATTTGCGTCGTGCTAGAAAGCAGTTTGCACTGTCCTAGCAAACAAAACTCACCATACCATTCTGCTTCCTAAGTGGCATTTCAGCTGACATGTCGGCAAATCTCGAATGCGAACGGCGAATTGTCCGAAACCTTGTGCTGAAAATCTTGAAGCATTTGCTGGTCACTGCTTGACTCGGACAAGCTCGCTGAATATTATTGTCTTATTTCTCACTGGTGATTGTGATGACCTTCTGACGCTGGGCGATACAGGCTCAGGTTGCTCATGTGCCGATGTTCATGCAACATCTGGCGTCACGACAAGATGGCAGACTAATAAAGTTGCAAGTTAGTTTTAGGGTGTTTTAGTTAATTGCATTATAATTAGTTTTAGTGTCATCATATTTCTATGATTAAAGGTTATTTCAAAAGTTTTGGGCAAATTTAGTTGCTTGTTTAGGCTCAATTTCTCGCACTGTTTGAGAAAATATGTTTAGTTGATAACGTTCACATTGACGCCAGAGTTCCCTTTAATGCTTTTATTTTGGACATGCCCAAGAATTTTGGCCTAGATAATTTGTGAACAGTAGAACAGTTTAAAATATTAAATGTGTATATCAAAACTACAGGAAGTTACAGAGTTATAGATATGACAGACAAAACATAGGACTAATTAAAAATATAATTAGTATGAAAAATTTTGATTGGATGTTCGCAACGTACGAGAAACTCGGTAATCTAATAGGTAATGTGAATATGTTGCATTCAAAATTGGCGCATGAACATTTATAAAGGAAAACAGGGTCATGACTAGGGATGCCAAACCTTTGCCACATCTCTATGATTGACTGGTTAGGCGAGTCTTCGAACGGATAGCAAAATTCAAAGTTTTGAGTTTTGAACAGTTTTGTCTAACTTTTGCGCAATAGTATTTAATAAAAAAAATCATAACTTACGCGATACAGTTGAGCCCGCTTACGTTGAACAGCGCAAAGATAGTCAAATAGTTTTGTACGGCGAAAATTGTATACACAAAATGAAGCAAAAAAACACGCGGAAGAGCAATGCAGGCGATCCAGTTGCAAGCTAACTCGCAGCTCTTCCCAACCTGCACTTCACCATTGATCGGAACATTTTCTCGAAAAGATAACAATCATCTATTGAGGTAGAAAGAACATAGTTTAGCCTGTTTCTTTGAACTCATACCTGGTAAAGGCCCGCTCCACGGCATCTAAACAGTCGATGAGCGCAAGTCTGTCGCCTTAGATGACACTACAGTAGCGGCGTAACAGGGCCCCGGCAGCGACGGCTTCGCTCGAGCTCGAAAGAAACGGACGTCGTCGTCCGTTTCTGCACGCCAGCAGCCATCGCAATCGGAAAGAGACGAGCAAAGCTAAGGCACCATAGCGAAAACAACGCGGACATGACAGAGCGACGTGGCTGACTAGGTCACCAAGTGCGGGCAGCAGGTGGCACGGACGTGAAGATCGGCGACACCGCACTGCCCTTTGTGGCGCTTCCAACACCAACGGCATGCGCATGCGGTGCTAGTCGCTCAGCGTTCTAGAATCGCAAGTGCCTGCCACGCCACCGCCGTGCATCTGTGTATTGTGGGGAAGCCTGCGGCGTGCCTCCGGAGCGCGCACAGTCCGGCGCAGGAGAGTTCGATACATCCATCACGAAGCCCGATCGCGTTCAACGTAAAAAGTATAAATGCGTAGAATTTTCATCGCAATTCCTCGAGGGTTCAATACAGGCAGTAATTCGATATATACCCGCGTTCGCCATAGTCGGGTTCGACTTCACAGTTATTGCAATACTCAGTTTACGAATTTTGATAGTTTTCATCCGGTGACCGGGCAATACTGCCCAAGTTAGTCGCACCACGGTGCCCATAAACCACGTGATCATGAACGCTCTCTAATTCTAGGCGCCCCCACGATCGCCCGAGCTCGCCTTGCCGCGGCTGCGATTGACACCGCTCGCGCAACTCGGCTACCCCGACGCCATTCTCGCTCTTGCCCC